>JAYMTE010000428.1:0-18362 GCA_036897545.1 Pelargonium fulgidum
ATGTCATTCCAAGATTCAAACATGATTTTGAATGGTTTAACCTCCAAATTGATAATCAGATCGGGAATCAGGATTTTTAACAACCTTGGCAATCACCGTGTTGGTTTTTTTTATTATTTTTGATTTACTTCTCTTCTAGGGTTAGATGTTGACTATTTTTTTTTAATACTTCCGGTGGTTATCATTGTGTTGGTTTTAACTTTGTTTTTGGTTTTGTTGTTGTAAATGAGTTCATTTAAACCAAACTTTTTTTGTTTAAATTGAAAAATAATATATATCATATTAGTGTTATTTATGTTTAAATGCTTATTTGTTTCTCATTCTGGCCGAAGGCTTCTCTTCCTTTCTTAAAACTCGAGTACATCATCAGCTTATTCATGGATAAAGATTGCCCAAGTGTTCCTCTCCTCACTCATTTATTCATCACAGATGATACGTTAATTTTCTTCAAGGCCGAGAAAGAGGAAGCATAGACAGTAAAAGAAGTGTTGCGTATATATGAAAGCTGTTCTGGTCACAAGGTGACCTTTAACAAGTCAGCCATCATGTTCAATTCAAATACCCTGATTCGATTCCATAGTGATGTAGCGGAGATTTTAGGAGTGAGCCAAGTTATTGCTTTTGATCGGTATTTAGGGGTTTCGGCATGTATTGGTGGGCATCGGGTTCACATTTTTGAAGAGCTGGTGGATCGTGTTTGATCGATAATGAATTCTTGGTCGGCAAAGTCTCTCTCGAAAGCCGGTAAAGATGTGTTATTAAAAGCGGTCGCTCAAGCAATTCCAACTTTCACTATGAGTGTATATCTTCTTCCGGTCTCGACCTGTTATCTTATTGAGTCCATTATGAATTTGTTTGGTGGAAATCAGGTGGTCGTAGCCATACTGGAATTCATTGGAAAGCTTGGCACTCTATGCGCAAGCATAAAGGGTCGGGAGGTGTCGGTTTTCGAAAGCTCAAGGATTTTAATGTCGCATTACTTGCAAAACAGGTTTGGAGACTCGAATATGGCCCCACATTCTTTGTTTAGTCATCTTTTCAAAACTCGTTATTTTTCGACTTCATCAGCTTGGGAAGCTCCGATTAGGTCACAACTAAGTTACATTTGGAGAAGCATTTAGTCGGCCTAGAATTTGCTAAATAAGGATGTTTACATCATGTTGGTACGGGCGAGGTGACGTTGGCTTGCTTTGACCCGTAGGTGGCTTCAATCCCAGGTTTTATTCCTCATATTCGTCCGTCCATAACTTTGCATGCTTATTTTACTTTGCGAGTGTTTGACTTGAGAGACCCAATTTTGAAAGAATGGGATGTTACTGTCTTGCAAAGTATATTTACTTAGGACTCCTTGAATGAAATTATTAAGGTCCAGCTCTCTCATTGTCCGATCCCGGATGTTTGGTCATGTATTAGGGAGAAGAACAAAATGTATTCGGTTAGTAGTGGTTATCGGTTGCTGTGTAATAGTGGAATCAATGTGGAAGTGAAACCTATATGGAAAGCATTGTGGTCCGCTCCAGTACAGGCTAAGATTAAGCATTTTTTCTGGAGAGTGATGTCGGATTCTCTTTTAGTTATGGACTATTTGGTACAATGCCATGTTGATGCTTCACCCTTATGTCCAAGATGTAAATTACATTGAGAATCTGTAAGTCAGGCTATTCTCCATTGTCAGTTTTCTTGGAGCTGTTGGTTAGCTATCGGGTTATGTGGTATTTGTGATGTTGCATCGTCAGTGGGGGAATGACTTTTTATAGTTTCTGTGTAATGATTCTCAGCTCTTAATCCGGTCTTTCTATATGGGTTGGGGACTGTGGAAATTTCAAAAAAATGGTGTATGGTCCAATAAGTGGAGAGGAGTTTTGGAGCTGCTGGCCATGATTGATTCTATAATCCCGGTACGGCAGCAAGCTCGTGCTTCCAAGCGGCTTCAGTTATGTTTGACGCCAGAGGTGAGATGCTTTGTTGGTTGTTAGAAATGGCGGCCTCTGTCAACTCCGTTATTGAAAATTAACACTGACGGAGCTGTATTTATTGAAGCAGCAAGATCTGGTGGGGGTGGGTTGTCCGGGACTGTTATGGAATCTGTCATGGGGGTGGCAGAGTTGGGTGGCACAACTCTTTTGACCCAAGCATGGTGTAGGCGCTTACAATTAAAGAAGCATTGAGTTGGCTTATCGAACAAGGATGGAGCAAGGTAATTATGGAGTCCAACATGGCTCTAATTGTTCAGTTTTTACAAACCAGAGGGGAGAATTTCAATGCCTTGAGTTTGGTTCTTGATGACATTTTGTCTTTAGCGTCTCAGTTTGAGTGCATTCAGTTTGTTTTTGGTAGTCACAATGCGAATAGAGTAGCTTATAGTTTAGCTCGTTCGGCGGTTATAGTTTCGGAACGTGAAGTGTGGTCCGGTCCTGTGGACCATATCCCTCTAAAAAATTTGGTATCTAATGATCTAAGTCCTCAATGATCATCTCTACAGTCCGAACGTCTTCCGTTCGTCGGCTGATCCAATTAACGGTGCGGAAAGCGCTAACCTGATCGTTTCTTCCCTGACCTCAAGAACTGATCAATCTTCCCTGTAGGGGACAATTTTTTAATTGCATTGTTGAAGACGTAGCATTCATCAAGGCAATGGCCAGAACACTTGTGGAAGGAACAATATGAATCAGGATGGCTGTCTAGGATGATATTCTTTTCATTCCTTGGTGGAAACATTTTCTCAGTCGCGAATAAATACTCGCATACCTTCTAGTAAGAAGTGTTGAGAGGAGTGCGATCTTTAATTGCTGCAATCTTCGTGGGAGCTATCAGAGGAAGATCCTTCTGGGGTGCCACATAGGTATGATCCTGATGCTGAAAGAAAATTTGCCTTTTCCTTTACCAGCCTCATTGTTCTTCAACTGCATAATGGGGACCTTGTCGTTAGTTTTCCAGATCTGCTCGACGCTGGCATGTCTTTAGGTAGTTGTTAACATCTCTTCCCAAGTTTTAGGAGGAAAATCTGCATATGATCTTTGTAGATGCTTGTCTTTCATTCTTCCATGGAATGCAGTCATTATCAAGTCGTTATGGATCTTAACACTCGTGGATAGCTTTGCGAAACCTTTCCACATAGCTGGTGAGGGATTTGCCTACTCTCTGTTGGATGCCTATTAGATAGGTGTTGGGCTTGGGAGCCTCGCCTGGTGATACGAAGTAAGCCAGGAAATTCGTCTTAAAGTCTTCCCAAGAGGTAATTCCCCCGGCCGGGAGATTGCGATACCACGATAGGACTTGATTGGACAGAGTTGAAACAAACACACGACACATCGCAGCGTCACAGTCAGTCCACTAAGGCATTCCTAGCTCGAATGTTGTCACATGATCAATGGCCGGAGTGAGTCCCTCATACTTTGGATCCTTGGAATTGGTCCTGATCCTTGAGTCTAGAAAATCATACCGGAGGCGAGCACAAAGTAGATTGCTCGATGAGGATAGTACAGCAGCTGAGGCAGTAGTCTTGTTGGAGGCAAGAGGAATCTGTGCACGAATGTCTTGGATCTCAGCTTGGAGCTGTTGCATTCTTGAGTCGTTGCGGAGAACTCCTTGAACTGGTGATGAAGGAGGTGGAGGAATCGGAGGAGGCGGAACCTGTGGAAAACCCATAGGAACCTACTATGCATACCTCCTTCTCCTCTTGTGGGATCTCCCTGTGTGAAAAGAGACTCCCTAAGGATATGAGTTGTATGAGTATGACTTACCGGTGCTTGATTCTTCATAATCCTCATTACTGCGACGGTGGTTATTTCTGATATA
Organism: Pelargonium fulgidum; assembly: GCA_036897545.1. Classification (NCBI taxonomy): domain Eukaryota; kingdom Viridiplantae; phylum Streptophyta; class Magnoliopsida; order Geraniales; family Geraniaceae; genus Pelargonium; species Pelargonium fulgidum. The sequence goes on from JAYMTE010000428.1 coordinate 3,799, forward strand.
GTGGCAAAGATGCTCGCGTTGAGCTCGGTTGATATGACCGACATGAATGTGGCTAGAGTGTGCACCCGTGGGACCTAATTGGTTTCGAATGTCACCGCGTCCCCAATCACCATGGGGACCTAGCATCGCGTGTATATTTGGTCGAGAAGGAGGATGTCCTCTCCTTTTTTTGCCCCCAATTAGATGAGAGAAAAGGTTAGGCAGTTGATCTTAAAGATCTACAGTGATGGCAGGAGTCGGAACCTGAGGTCGATTCTGATGATCGATCGCTCTCATGAATGTCGCCATCAAATTGCTGAAGTTTTCAACTGCTGCGTTCATTTCTGACTACTAGTATTTCATTGATTCCGTCTTCATCTTTGCCTTCTTCTTCTTCTTTTGGCCATGAACTGTGTGAGGTGTAGGAGTATCAGCAGCGGGTGAAACTGGAGTGCTCTGTGAACGAATTCTTATTGGAGATGCTTTTCGAGCGCAAGATGCATTGATGTTTCCTCTCAATTCTGGCTCGTGGCCCATTTTTTTTATACTTCATCACGAGTCTCGGTTTCTCTTTCGGTAGCAGGATCGATACGACCTCCCATCCGAGTCACCACCGTTGGTCATTAAGGCGGAGGAAGGTAATGAGTGTCGATCGACAATGAAACAGTAGGGTTCGCTGCAATACAAGCTGTCTGAGTCGCTGATCTACATATGGACTTCGGCATCACTCGAGAAATAACTAGATCGGTAAAATTAACAGTTGGAACGATGACTTTTAAATCATTCTCAGCAATGTAACCAAACTGATGCGCCAAGAAATCTCAATCTAGTTGCGTACAGGAAAATCGATGATGCTTCTAGGATCTAGCGAATGAACCGAACCAAACTGAACCGAACGCTGGATCTGGATCTGTAAAATAGACACCAGAAATGATGAGCCCGGGGTGATTCCGGGACCGCTTCAGGCGTGAGAATCAATGTCTCGTTTGAAAACAACTTTGGAATTTTGTGAGAAGTGTTTGAAAATTAAATTAGCAGCAATTCGAGAGCTGAAGTTTTTAGATCCTTCATTTTTACCAAGAGGGGTGTATTTATAAATCTTACTGTAACTTGATCGGTACATTCTGGCTATTGACAGCCGACGGCAAAGTCATGGTAGACTTGGCACGTGCGGTGCAGCTGGCGATGAGGTTGTTAGAGAGTTTGTTAGGATCATCTTCTAGAAGGGTTTACAGGGCGAGGAGGAGGACAGATTTGAATCATGCTTCCCACCCAAGGAATACACGCGTTGATCGCTAAGTCCATGGCAGTTATGGGGATCTTCACCACGTGATGCTCATGTGACCTTTATAAGCTAATTTCACCTTATTAGAGGATATGTCCCGGGGAGTCTAAACTCACTATGGAACTGCATCAGAGGATGACTCCCGAGGAGTCTAACCCCATTGTGGAACCATGTTAGAGGATGATTCCCGAGGAGTCTATCCCCATCAGGGAACCGTGTCCATGCCCTCTTCTTCGAGTATAGGTTTCTGGTTATCATTTCAAACGCCAGTTCTGTATGTCTGATCCGTATACTGGTCCTCGGGGAAGCTGCCCTTATCGGCAAAGCTTGCCTGAGAAACTTGATGACGTGGCACTGGATGCCAGATGGCGGTCCACAATTGGCCTTTGGTTTGATGAACTTTTTAGGTAGAATCAATGCTCTTGCAGGAGGAGTTTGGTATGGCGGAGAGAAGAGGAGAAGAAGAGAAAGGTAATGGTTAGGGTTTATCTTTTATTTTCATTTATAGTCGTAAGGGCCTGTTTGGTTGCTGATTTTTTAAATTTAATTAAGAGTGTATTTAGGTCATTTTGACACTTAACAGACGAAATAATGGATGGAAAGATGTTTGACATAGTTCAAGATATCCAATAGTTAAATGCAAAATTTGAGGGTATCCAGAGTTAAAACGAGTATAGTTGATGATAGATACGTTTAAATCCCTACAAAATAATACTAATAAATTGTTATTTTTAAAACTTTCTTTCTTTTTCTTTCTAAAAAATGCTATATGTTCAAAATTTTATACAAAAATAATTGTACAAAATGATGTGTCAATAAATGAGAAATGATACATCAAATATTATATATTGGTGATTTGGCCGAATCAAAACGTGCCACATTTGCAATATGACTTATAAATCGTGCGCTCCATGCCAAAAATTCATGGGAGAGTGGTGATGTAATATATTTCAGATTTTTTTTTCGATAAAATTAATTTTACACTAAAAAATGCGAAATAAGTATTTGCCACGTAGATCGCCATGTCAATATGTACATAAAAATTTGTACAAAATTAGAGATATTTAGCATTTTTCTTTTTTTAAAGAGGTAATTACAATAAACCCTTTGTGTTTGGGACCGAAAATACATTATCACCCCATGTTTTAAAAGTCGACAATAGACTACCTTTTTTTTTTAAATAATAAAAGCATAAAATGTTAAATCTAAGGAAATATCACTAGCTCTGTTAACTTTATGGGCCAAATAATCATTTTTCTCTTCATTTCACTTCAAATTTTTAGATAAATGTCATTGAATCAGAAAAAATAAAGAATAAAAAATCATAATTTTTAGTTCAAATCTCCATTTTAATTGATTATTATCTTGATTTCATGTAATTTTTCAAGAGTAACATAATTATGACTTTAAATTAAAAAAAAAAACTAAAGTTTTCTTGACAAAATAAACCATTTTGCATATCTGGTTTGGTAAAAAAATATGAAAAATTAGTTGAAAAATGAAAAATAAAAATCTTAACATTGTATCATTAGCTTCGATTTGATTGATTTTTGAAATGATTTCAAGTATTTTTTTTAAGAGTAACAAGAATATGGGTTCAAATTTGAAATATAATAAAGCTTTATGGTTTGAAAATGATGAATTGTAGTTCAGATTTTAAAAAAATGAAAATTTATAATTTTGTCATTTAATGTCCATTTTATGTAATTTTTCGAGAAGAATATAATGATATATTTAATTTTGCAAAATATTTATATTTTGTGATTCAACTTGATATTTTTGTTTTCCTGACGACTTTTCAGTGAATATAATCAAAAGTAAGATATAGAGAGCATTCTGTGTATTTAAAAGGTAAATTATACGTACCTACCCTCAACTATACCAATTTTAACTCTGGATACCCTCAACTTTTGAATGTAACTATTGGATACTCTGAAGTATGTCAAATTCCGTCCAGTTTTTCCGTTATATTTAACTATTGATCTTTGTGGTTTGACTTTGGTTTTGACTTGAATCAATTGCCTAAAGTTTTTAAAGGTTGTGAAAAGAAAACAATGAGTACGGGTAGAATTGTATTTGATTTGTTCAATTTTTTTTGTTTCGTTCGGACGGAATCTTCAAATAAAAAATAGTAAAAAGAAGAACGGTAATTTAGGAATTACAAAAAAAAAAATAAGTCATGTGCAATGCACATGATGAGAGAAAATAGTTTTCCGTTAAAATTAACTGATAGAAAAGTCATAACATATTTTAAGTGAGTATTTGATGTAAAAAAAAGTTTTAGGCACTCATGTGAACAAACTCACCATAATTCGGTTTTGAGAAGTATAAAATGAAATTATGAAAATGGAATCAATAGCTTAATTTTATAGGAGGAAATGGAAGACAGCAAAATGAGAAGAATCAAAGACAACCAAATCTAATTTGGATTAACTTTTATAAAAAAATCTAATTTGGATTATGTGCTTTCTTTTCTTCTGCTCCTCCCATCAAATATTGCACGCCACTGACCACAGCAACCACATCACTGATTTGATAATTCCGACGCCAAAAATTCATGTCTTTGAATATTCTGGCGACAGAAAAGCCGTGTTATAAGGATTCCAACACCGGCCTTCAAAAAAGAATTCAGAAAAATTAAACACCCAAAACTAAACCATAGCTCAAATGATAGACTTTGTCTCTTTACAAAATTTGATGTATTGATGAACCGTTTTTCTGCAAAACTGGGATATGGCTACACCTCTTTCTTCATCTTTCAAGTAGTCAACCAGCCGCCGGTATCTTCCAGATCTGCATTTGTCTGGCGTCGATTTCTCCGCCAAGATCCAAATCTGCTACCATCGCAACCACTTTCCTCCCCACTGCCATCATCTCCGACACCTATCTCCCCGGCGAGCGAGTGGATTGGGGGTGTCATTGCCCATATTGAGGAGCTTGGGTGAGCGAAGAGGATAAAATAATGTATCTTTAGTCTTAAGGAGATCGGTTATAAAATAATTTTGAGTAATAACTAGTAGTTTTATGGTAAAAACATTTGCGTACGTAGAAAATAAACTCGCTGAATTGGCCTCCTAGACTAACCTGTCTTGAATCTTGATCAAGTTACGTGAAATTAAAGAAGTTAAGGAATTGCACGTTGTAAGAGAAAGAGCATCGCAAGCTAGCACATTCACACTCTCTCCAATAACCCCAACCTGAGCCAACCAAATGTGAACCCAATAGATAAGGGTAAAAGGGAAAATAAGCAAGAATATACCAAAGTTCACCACAAGGTTGACCCAACCACCAAATTAAGGCAGATGGAGAGGATGGGGTAACACACTTTATAAAAAAAAAAGACCTATCACTCATCAGAGATGCCCTCATTATCCACAAGCATGGAGAATATCTTCCTGTGTGAATAACTCGAAAGGCTTCCACCTCTTGACAGACGTTCTTAAGAGAAAGCACAAACGAAGCCCCCTAAAAAAATATTGCTCTATGCACAAGTGTTTCGGTCATGCCGTGTAAGGTTGTCGCTACCACATGGGGTATGCGGAAAAATAATTGGCTTCTGGAGGCTCACCGATTTCCAAGTAGACCTCCACCCACAGAGTTGAGAAAGAAGATTGTTGAGTAACGTGACACCCATGAAAAGAAAGGCATAACGACTACAATCAAGGGGCACCTTTTAAAAAACATCAAGAGTAAGAAAGTTCCATCAATTATATGAGGTTGATTAGCCATCTTAAGATCATGATAACTTAGTATTGAATAAAGATAATCACACAAGAAATACTTTGTAGGGGTCAGCTCACGCACGACCTACCTCTAGTGGCAAATGTCAGCGTTGAATGCATTGTACCCGAAGGGGAGAATTGTTCACGTGATGTGCAATCCAAATGTTTCATTAATTCATGAAGGCCAAGAACAATCTTGAATAGGTCAAATCACCTGCGGCTTAGCTCCAAAGGCTAGTTAGCGTTGAACACATTGTCTTTGATGGGGAAGATCGCTTATACGGTGTAATTCTAATGGTGGAATCAGTGGAGGCCAAGAACGGACTTGAAGGAGTAAGTTCACGCACGACATACTTAGAGGAGCTCGAACTCTAAAGCCTCATATGGGCTCGAAGTTGACCACGCGTTTCCATCAACCAATCACACTTCGACACGTGGTGAATATGTGCGATTAGTGTACAAACTTTTCTCTTGATAAGAGAAAGAAATCCTCACAATTTCAATTCACTCTCTCTGTAGATTTATCTCTCTAGAAACACTATTTGTGATTTTGGTGCGGTGTCCCGAAACCACCCCTGGAGCCATCGTTCTTTGGTGTGTTATCTCGTAGGTCACAGGTAGTTGGAATCTTGGGCTCAAACCAATGTTTTTAAACCTGAATCGGACTGGTTGGCCGAGCCGGTTGACTCAGGACCTGAAAAGCTACCGGTCGAGTTAGGTAAAAGTTTGAGCAACTGGTCAAAACCCGTCAGACCCGGTCAAAACCGGTGCCCGGTTTACTGTTTCTTGTGATTTGAAGAAAAAGTAAAGTGCATATTCTTAGGCTTAATTCAAACTTGCATGGTCTTTTGTAGAAAAGTTAGAAAGGAAGAAGAGATTGAGCCCATTATATTTGATAAGAGACAAGATAATGGACCCATGTGTAATAAAATAAAACATTAATTACAAAGCCTTAACTCTAAACCACCTCAAGTCTTCTTCCATCTTCCTCATTCTCTACAAGTCGGCGTTGTCACTAAGTTTTTATTTCATTTTTCTTCTTTTTCCTTCTTTTGCTGGACAAATAACTTTTAGAGGAATATGGATGAAAATGAGAAAGGCTTCAAGAAGACATACTCCTCTGAAATTATTTTTTTCATAGACATGGAATCGCTGCTGCAATTTATTTTTTCGGAGGCATTAGATCTGAGTTTGGATCGTTCGATATCTATATTCTTGTATGAAATACAGAGTTAGGCTTTTAAAATGGTATGAATTTTAGGTTGAGTTTCTATCATAGTTTGCTTATATATATCAAATATTTTAAAAATATTTAATGAAATACCGACCTGGCTGTCCAGCCTGGTCAGCCTGAATGACCCAGCGATCCGGTGACTTGAAAGGTTCAGCCTCTGTGCCAGTTTTTAAAACATTGGCTCAAATCTTTAGCTTCGTCATCAAAGGGCTCTAGCCTCCGACCTCATCCCTGAACTTTGGCACTTATAACAATTCATACTCAACTTCCTTAACATGTGGTTAGGATGCTAAATAACAACTAACCTCGCTCCAATGACCATTTTAAATAGATGCATCGACTAGTTCTATTGTCAGGAGCGATTTGAAAGTCATTGTTGCCAACCTCGCTCAATAGATATAGAACACATCCCTTCGTGAAAGAGATGTAAGTGAAAGGTACATTACTCCCTACATCCATAGACAACAAAAAGATGAAGAAGAACAAAGGGAGATTTTTATTCCTCCTTACGTCCCCAATCAAGCCCATGATGAATAGAGGTACTACTACCGACCAAAGCCCCACAGAGAGAGGCTCATTCCTTTTTAAATATCTGACTAAGATCAAGACGAAAAAGCACGCAGGGAAAGTTTCATTCCTCCTTACGCTCCAAACAAGAGCAAAACAAAGAAGAGCGTAGGGAGAGACTCATTCCTCTTTACATCCAATGCGACACTCAAGACGAGGAGTAGTGTAACCGCTTCCAAACCCATATATAGAGAAAAATATTCTTCTTTATGTACTAAGAAAATCTTAACGCAAATAGAGAAGAAGTCAAAGCTAGCATTGAAATAATTAGTAGGCTTCGCACTGTATCTACCGGCCTGTGTGACCGCTTTAACCAAAGAAGGGGAGTCACGCTCATTCTTCACCTCCAATAAGATGAAAAACATTTATGGAGACGTCATCCCCGCCACTAGTGTACGCTCTTGTACGCTTCTGTCCTATTACCTGGGTGGGAAAAAACGAACATCGCCCAAGCATTCACCAATAGCATGGCCACAATCCAGTGGTTGGTCACCAAGCATTCGCCAATAGTATGGCTCATCCTCTTTTCAACGTAGAAGAAAATCACGCACCATGCACAAGCCATACCCTTGTGACACCCAATACAAACACCCCAAAATTTGAAAACAACTTAATAAAAATAAATAATGATATGTCCCGAATAAAAACAAAAAGGCATCCTAGATAAACCTTGTCATGATTAAGGTACACAGAGAAATTGAATAGATCAAGGAATTTCTCATCGTTAGAGTAAAAGCAAAGAAAGATGGTGCATTCACTCCCTCTCCAATCGCTCCTGCTCGAGCAAAAAAATTGTGATCCAAGAAATAAAGGCAAAAGGGAAAATGAGCAAGGCTCTTCCAAGGGCTAGTGCAATGCAAACCTAAGCGCTTAAGCCCAGGTGGATCGAGGGGATGGAGAAATGCCGCCATATTAAAAAAAGAAGATGTGTCACTCATAAGAATAACCCCCATTTTTTGCAAGCGTGAGGCAAATCTTTGAATGCGTCAAGAAATCAAAAGGATTTCGACTCCCGATGGATGTTTCCGAAGGAAGCTCAAAGAAAGCTCTCCCAAAGAATATTGTAATGTGCACAAGTGTTTCAGTCACATTGTGGAAGGCTACCACTACTTCATGGAGGTATATGGCAAGATAAATGGAGTTTGGGAGGCTCACCAAGTTCTAATAAGACCTCCATGTACAGATTTGAGAAAGAAGACCACTGAGTAGCATGGCACCCATGATAAGAAATCCATAGCAGCTATAATCAAATAGCATCTTTTGTAGAACGTCAAGTATATAAGAAAGTTCCCTCAATGATATGAACTTGATTAGCCATTTTAATATCATGATAACTTAATATCAAAGAAAGATCATCGTACAAGAGCGACCTTGAACGAGTCAGTTCATGTTTGGCATATCTCTACAGGCAGAAGCCAGCGTTAGACACATTGTACTTGAATAGACGTTCGCCCATGTAGTGTCACTCCAAAGGTGGCATCTGTGGAGGCCAAGAACAACTTTGATGGGGCCAGTTCACGTCAATGCACGCAGAGGAACTAGAACTCCAAAGCCTCAAGTAGGCCCGAAGTAGACCCTACATTGTCATTAACCAATCACGCGTTGACACGTAACAAATATTTGTTGTTAGTACTTAAAACTATTCTCTTAGTAAAAGAAGTATATATTAAGAATTTCAATTCATTTTTCTCTTTAGTTTTATCTCTCTGGAAACACTTTCTAGTGCTATTATGATTACAACCAATGTTACTCTCATGCCAATTCAATGGTGATATCCTGGAACCACCACCGGGATCTTCATCTTTTTGGTTTGTTACCTCGTATAGGTCACATGTAGCTAAAATAGTGGACTCAAACCTCCAAATCCACCACCAAGGACCCTAGTCTCCAACCCCGTTCCCAAACTTTGACATTTACAAAAATTCGTATTCAACTTCCTTAATACATGGGCATGACGACAAACAACAATCTTGTGTGTCACGTTGACCAATAAAAATAGGCGCATCACCTATATAAAGCCTACTATTCCTACAATTCTATAATAAGAAGTGTCGTAATTTACTCCATATTAGTTAATGACATAATGAAAACTATTGTTTAAATATTATTAGTTAACAACATGCTAATTTTAACTAATATAACTAGTTAACAATCCCGTGCGATGCACGAGATACTAAATACTAATTGTCTTTCAATGTTAATTTTCAAAATAAGAAATTAAGAAAATGCATCCATATTTGATTTTACTATATAATTTTATACTTTAATGTAATACAAATACGATAAAAAAAATGTAATACACATGATCCAATAGAGAGTAAAGAGTATAAACTAAAATATTTTTGTTCTTAGAACATCCACATTATAGGTCATAAATGCATAATGACTAACAAAGGGACAATATCACTTTTTAATGAGACCATCAATGTGAGAAAACCTTTAAAAGGTTTGGGCTCTCTTAAGAGGGCCCTGGATCTTAATTATTAATTAGTTTTTTATTTTATTTTAGGGGTAAATGCAGATGACCCCCGTGAACTTAATTTGGTTTCATTTCACATGTATACGTATACCTATTTTGCAAAGCAGATGACCCCCATAAACATTTTTCTACTTATTCCATCAGTTAAATTTAACTAAAAGTTACCTTTTTTTTCTCATGTGTCATGCACATGACCATAATTTTTTTACAATGACCATTATTCCCTTGCAAACAATACGTTCAGTGTTCTTTCATTTGGCTCATGTTCTTCACATCCTGTTCTTCATTTTGAAATCAATACAATGCAAATGTTTACTTGTAGAGATTTCAACAAAATATAAAGATATAAATAACCCAACAAATAAATTTCACTATAGACTATCCTCTAATCAAAACCAATGTCAGGAACAAATTCTCAAATACACCATAACTAAAAATTCATTATATAAATCTGAGCATAAAGAAACTCAAATCGTCCATAAAATTTGGTCATGAATAAACTCAAATCCCACAAAACTCATATTCAAAAACAAAAACAAACTTGATTTAATCAAAATCATCCAAAATTAATGAAAATTATCATAACCAAAATCAAAATCAAAATAATTACACAATTTTCATTAACCAAAACCAAAATTGAAATATCTCAGAACCTAGACCCAATTGATCGGAATTCGTCACCATAATCAAGGGATATAGTGCCTTCGTATCCATCGTTGCCCACAGAAGTGAGTCTGCCGGAGCTGGAGCCAGAGTTGGATGAGCTGTTCTACTTCTGTGCCTCTGTGCTCTCCTGTCTTTCAGATATGAGTAATGATGGACCGTGGGTTTTTCGTGGTGGATATCGGCGTGCTCGCAACGATAAGTGACCAGACAAACCCAACTCTGGCAACGTTGCTGCTTCTCCACTGTATCTGCTGCTTCCGTGCTCGATTCCAGCGACCTCCAAACGAGCTCTAGATGTAGGATCTTGCTCTTGTGATGAACGGAGCTCCGACGAGCCATGGGAATAAGAGGAAAAGAAGAAAGTGGTTTTGGTGGACAGCCATGGCTATGAGCTGAGAAGGCAACCAATTTTATAGTTTTTTTTGTTGTTATAAAAATAGTGGTTTAAAGGAAGAAGAAAGAGGGTAATTTAGTCATTTAATAGGCTAGATAACAAAGTTATAACATAATTAGATATGTACAAGTTTATGGGGTGTATTTGTTGAGAAAATTAGTTATAGGTATGCATAGGGCTGTTCAAAATCAAACTATAACCTGCGAACCTGAAAAAATTACCCGCACCCACACCACTCATCAAACCGATCCGCCTGACCGTCCAAAAGGGCGGCCCAAAAATAACTCCCCACTTGGGCTTGGTGCGGCCTACGGCGTGCTGAAGCTCAAACCACGGTGCGGCCTGCCCGCCCGCTGAAACTAACCCTAATGTTACATTGCTACCTATATACGATAGCTACAATTCACGCCTCTCACTTTTTCAAATTCTAGATCCTTCTCTTGCCTCTCTCTTCCTCTTTTGTCTTTTCAACTTTCCCAGACAATCAATTTTATTTCCATCTCTCTCAATCAAGAGTTAAGACTCATATGGCTCTCTCTCTAATTTTTCAAAAATCTAATTTCTCTCTCTCTCTCCCTCTCTCTCTCTCTCTTCAACCCCCTCATTCCTTTATCTCTGTCTTGTCTCCTCAGTCCTCTTTGTAACCCTAATATGAGCTTTTTTCCTCTCTCCTACCTCTCAAACGGATCTATTCTTTCAGAGTTAGTCTCAAACGACTCTTTTTCAACCCTCCATAAAAACGAAGAAACAATTGCATATTTTGGATATCGTTTTCTTCTAACTCTATGTGTTCTTCAAATCATTTTGATTATAATCTATCTCTGGTTCTCGATTCTTCAATTCCTCCTCATATCACTCTATTATTTAGTCAACTCATGGACTCACCACAAAACTCTAGCTCTTCATCTTCTGATTCAATTACTAAATCCTCTCACAATATAAAGTAGTATAGTTATAGTATAGTAATAGTTCATCATCGATTGGTATTTGTTTGCAGTGTATATTGCATTTTCTAATTTCATTACACTCGAAATGGACGAGGCTTCTGATATAGAGGTAAATTTTCTTTGTGTTTGTACTTACTTTTTATTTTCAATTTCTAAAATTTGTGCATGTGTAGTTATTTGTCTTAGTATCATTAGATATATAGTTGTAAGACTTTGCATGTCTTGATGCATGTATATTATATTTCATATGATTAGTTTTAGAACTGTTATAGCTTTTTATTTTTTTTTCATCAATTTTATGCTTTGAATGCCTTAGAACTATTGGTTTTAAGTTTTGATCCATCTATTTTATGCTTGCATGTCTCGATTTTTTGTATGTTAGATTTGCATCTACATATGTTTGCTAGTGCTAGATCTGGTTTAGTATTGTTTGAATTAAATATTTATGTTTTATAGAAAATGATGCACTAATCACTTCTCTGTTTTCTTCAATGCGTAGAGCATGATGAGTATGCCAACAATACTCGAAGAATCTGAAATTGTCACTGGAACTACAATAACTGTTGTATCTGGAGCAACTATTGTATCTAGAGCAGCTGCTTCTGCTGCTCCTCCTACTGGTAATCAAGGTAACAAACGTAAAACTAGTCTTTTTGGAATTTCATTACTAAGCCTGCTTTAGATGAGCATAAAAACATGGTTTCTTACTATAAGTTTTGTAACAAAAAGTATGCTGCTAATGTTAAGCATAGTGGTACTTCTAGTTTGAATGGTCACGTAGATAGGTGTAAGCAAATCCCTTCAAAACAAAAACCTAACAACCAAAAGAAGTTAGCTTTCAAACCTATTGATTCAACAACTAAAAATGGTTTGGTACTTGGATTTTTAATCAGTCTAAGTGTAGGGATAAATTAGCAAAAATGTTAATCAAAGATGAACTCCCTTTTAGACATGTAGAAGGGGAGGGCTTTAGGGATTTTGTTCATGAATCGTGCCCCATGTTTAGGATTCCATCTCGTAGCACAGCCACGAGAGATGTGTATGAGTTGTTCTTAATTGAACAACATGATTTGAAATCTGTGTTTGCGGACCCTTTTCCAAGAATCTGTTTAACAACAGATACTTGGACTTCAGTACAACAAATTAGTTATATGTGTTTGACTGCTCATTTCATTGACGAGCAGTGGATTTTGCAAAAAAAAAAAAAAAGTTATTAATTTTTGTCCCATCTCCTCTCATAAAGGGGAGGACATTGGAAAAGCTGTTGAGAAATGCCTCAATAAATAGGGTATTTCTAATATTCTGTGTGTAACTGTTGACAATGCTAGCTCGAATGATACAACTTTGGTTTATTTGAAAAAAAAAGTTTTCCAGCATTTTGGATGGCAAATATATGCATGTGCGTTGTATTGCTCACATAATCAATTTGGTTGTGGTAGATCTGTTGAAAAAGCAAGGGTAATAATGAGATTTATTAAGCAATCGTCCAATAGAATTGCAAAGTTTAAAGCATGTGTTTTACAAGAAAATGTTGATACAAAATCACTGTTATGTTAAGATGTTCCAACTAGGTGGTACTCCACCAACTTAATGCTCAAATATGTTTGCAAATTTGAATATGTTTTTGAAAGATATGAAGGGGAAAACCCATTTTATGAATTTGAAATGAAAACTAAAACAAGCAAGATTGATAATGAAGTGTTGGATTCTTTTTGTGATGATGATTGGTTGATTATTAAAAAGTTTATGAACTTCTTTGAACATTTTTATGATTTAACTATTAGAGTTAGTGGCAGTAAATACACTACCTCTAATACTGTTTTGGATGTAATTTTTGATACTTATGTTGTTCTGAACAATGCTTTGGAGAGTGATGATTATGTTTTTAGTGATATGCCTGTGAAAATGAAAGCAAAGTATGATAAATATTGAGGTGATGTTAGTAAATGCAATCTGTTTGTTTTTATTGCACGTGTTTTTGATCCTAGATCTAAATTGGATTTTGTTAGGTTTGTTGTTAATATCATGTATCCTGTCGGTGGTTCCGTTCTTTGTGAATATGTTGAGAAAGCTTTATATGATGTTTTTCATGTTTACTCTAGAATGTATCCATTGAGTATTGGTGAGTCACCATCCCAACCTACAAATGTGGCTAGTGGTAGTGGCAAACCCAATAGAGAAGTTATGGATGCTACATTTAAACATATCAAATCCAGCAACAAAGGAAATGCTAGGTCAGTATTAGATAGGTATTTGAAGGAGGATTTGGAAGAATGTGAATCTGGTTTCAATATTTTACTTTGGTGGAAACAAAATAGTGCTCGTTTTCCTATTGTTTCTCGAATGGCCAGAGATATAGTGGTCATTCCAGTATCAACTGTTAGTTCTGAATTGGCCTTTAGCACGGGGGATAGAGTCTTAACCGACTATAGAAGTTCCTTGACCCCTCGAATGGTTGAGTCTCGCCAGAATGGATAAGAAGATCAAACAATCAAGTGACATATGAAGAACATTTGTTGGACATAGATGTACTTGAAGAAGGTAAATCTTCTACTCTTATGTTTTCTATTCCTTTTTTATTTTTTTCATCAGTTTTCTAATTGCAACACATCTTTTACTTTTGTTGTGCAGATTTGGCTGTAATATGTTTGTCTAAGCAGAGAGAGTGGGAAGACCTTCATTCTAAACTTGATGGGTTTATTGATGATGATATTGCTGCCTTACTGATGATGATGATGCTTATGCTTATGGATTACTGATGATGTTGCTGCCTTTTGATGATGGTGCCTTTTGATGAAGCCTTGTTGATGATGTTGTTGTCTGTCTTTATGTTATTCTGTAATTCTTGTTTTTAAACACCCAATTGCTATAATTTATATGCATTTAGTTAGAGGAAAAGTATATTCAATAGGTTAGTTTGAGAGTTTATTTTAGGGTTAAAGGTATAATTGGTACCCAAACTTTGGTCGAATATAGGTACCCAAACCTTAATTTCACCAGACTTAGTACCTACATTTTTATTTTTGACCCAATTTAAAACCCGTCGTCCGGTTCCGTCACTTCTACCGTGAAACGCCTTGCTGGACTGCTGAGGTGGCAAAAAACATGTTGATGTCATGATGTGGAAACTAACATGCTGATGTGAAAATTAATTATTATTTTAATAAAAAATTATAAAAAAAATGAAAACTCTCTTCTCCCCTCCCTCCCTCTCTAGCTCGGCCATGGCTGCCATGGCTACTCGCTCGGACGGAGGAGAAGAACAGTCGCCGACGGAAGTGAGGTCATCAT
>JAYMTE010000429.1:0-18356 GCA_036897545.1 Pelargonium fulgidum
CAGGGCGTTCTGTTCTGCACGTGGCGGCGGAGATGCAAGCCGCGAGGTGCGTTGAGTTGCTGCTCCGGAAGCATGCTCGTACGGATCTCAAGACAAAAGATGGACGCGCACTGCTTGCCCTGGAGCTGTCTCTGTCTAGCCTAAGGTAGGTTCAAAAAATCGCGTCGTTTTCATTTGATGATTTTAGGTAAAAGCTGGCCTCTTTTTTTCTAGACGACTGAAACAATTTCTGTATATGGAAAGTTTGCTTTTATGAGTCCTCACAATTTTATTTCTCCATCACACTTTATCTGAAAATTTTGTCCTCATCCTCGCTTCAGGATGGAGGTGACCTGGAGTCCGGACGAGTCATCCATTGAAGACTTGATCGTTCTATTAAGCGAGAAGGTTTGATTTTATCAAACAATTTTCTTCTTTTTTCTCACCAGCCAAACAGATATTAAGTTTGAATTAGTCAATGCTGAATAAGAATCTATTTTGACCGCCGATTGTAGGATTTGACCGCGCTAAGACTTCTTAGCGAGAAAACGAAAGAAACTGCTGAGGTGGCGTACGCGAACGCCATCGGAGGATGTATGGTTTCTCTAGCTGCTTTGCTTATAGTGGCCACAGAGAAGGTTAACGAGTCGATCTTGGAGTTGCGCGACGGCGACTCTGGTACCAAAGAGAAGACCACCGTATACGAATGCGTGATCAGAGAGGCGTTGGCTTTGGGCCGCGGTGAAGTGACGCCGTCGATCGCAGCCAAACGGAGCTCAGCTCCAACGCAGACCGAAATCGCCGAGAAAAGGGAGCTCTTGCTTCGAGAGATCGAGCTGCTTCAGCTTTTTGGGGCTGTTGCCCAAAGCGTTAGTCCAGACAAGAAGATGACTTCTCCATTGATCCGTGCAGCTCAGGTGAGGAGGAGATTGCATTTCTTTACTCTGTGCCTTTACCTCGATTTTGATGGTCATGATTGATAGGTTCGTTACATGTCGTGTCGATTACCATTTCTTTATTGTATCTGGCATCATGTGCATAACACGTGCAGTATTCATTCGACTTGTACATGGACGTATGGGACCCAATATGTCTGCTTTGGTATTCATGAGCATAAATGATTAGTAAACAATAGGCCAAGGGCCCACTGTGTAGATATTGTCCCTTACTTTCGTTATTATTTTAAGGTTTCATTGTCTCTCATCATAATTCACATGTACTCATTGGTTCCTTGAAGTTCAGTTTAGTAATCACATTATGTAATATCATAAGAAACTTGAGCTGAAACAGAAGACATGAAATGCACAGTGCTGAAACAGACATTATATATGTAATCAGCAAGGAGGATCATTTCTGGGTTTTGTTATGAAATAATAACTGGAAGTTTTTGCCATTCTTATAGGCTGGAGATGAAACAATTATCCAGATGCTTCTGAAGACGAACAGAGATGTAAATGACACAGATGCTGATGGAAACTCTGCTCTTCATTGGTCCCTCAAGGCATCTAAAAGCTCCTCTCCCCAGCAGATGAAGTCTCTGTTGCACTCACACATACTCACACATACACATACACACACAAGACACAAATGCATTTTCTTTTAGCTAGAGAAACACTTCTCCTTTTACTTAATATTTGTCTTCTTGTTCCCAGAATTATGAACCTTCTTCTGAGGCATGGTGCAAGAGTGAACCAAAAGAATATGTTGGGTTTAACTGCAGTTCATATAGCTGCTGCTAATGGAAATGCAGAGGCACTTCAGGTATGGTTGTAATGTAACTTATCCTTGGGCGTTTCTTGTCCAAATGTGTTTCTTATGTGGAGTCTTCTTGTAACTACTAGTAAGTTCCATGTTTTTGAGGTGGAAATTATTGTGACATTGAACCTGTAGGTTCTTCTGTGGGAAGACCCAGATACTATCAACTATAAAACAGAGACAAAAGAAACCCCCCTATTTTTTGCGGTGAAGAATGATCATATAGATTGTGTTGAGCTTCTTTTGCAACGTGGAGCAAACAGCGAAGTCCTCAATTTGCGGTTAGAAACAATAAGATCATTTACATCTAGCCCATTCGTTGTTCTATCATTTTTCTTGATGCAAACTCTTTACATTCAATTCAAAATACTTTAAGATTTCATATGCTTGATATGTACTGACTGTGGTGATCCCCAGACGGCAAAGATCTATAGACTTGGCAAGCTCACAAGATATGCGTTTCATGCTAAATCCTGTCAATATCAGCCTTAGTAAGTGTAATCAAACAAACCACAATTGTTCTACTAAACTTCCAACTTTTGATTGTGACAAACAAAGTAGAAAGTTTCACTTATTGGGACCCCAAATTTTATCTTATGCTCTTAGTTCTAATGTGCAGTGAATCGCTCTTTCCCTGTTCAACGAAAACATACTGCTTGGTTACAAGGAGATGAGGTCGTCTCAGAGACAAGTGATTCACTTGTAGCCATGACTTATGAAGGCACGCATACTGAAAGGTGACAATCCTGGCTAAAGATGCATGCATTTATATGATAATTTGTTGATCTATCAGACTGCTCACTTAGCTTTTTCTACTTATTGTAAACTCTAGAAATGGCTCAAATACAAAGACTGAGA
The DNA here is from genome assembly GCA_036897545.1 of Pelargonium fulgidum. NCBI lineage: Eukaryota > Viridiplantae > Streptophyta > Magnoliopsida > Geraniales > Geraniaceae > Pelargonium > Pelargonium fulgidum. The sequence continues at coordinate 2,593 of JAYMTE010000429.1, forward strand.
TCTGTAAATACTATGACTCTCATGCTGGCTGTATCAGAGGATCTAAATGCTCCTATGCACATGGTGAAGAGGAACTCCGGCGACTTAATAATCTGGGAAGACGTCTGAGTACTCATTCTATAGCTGCACAAGAATCTAAAAGGAGAATTTTTGTTGGGGGCCTCCCTATTTCCTTGGACTCTGGTTAATCAATCACTCTCTCAGTTATATTTGTTTCATGCAATCAAATGTTGAGTTAACATCTTGACTGGATAATTTAATTCTATTGCTTTGCTTATGAACCAGATTCGATGGCTAAGTTCTTTGATGAGGAATTTGGTCCAGTAGAAGATGCCATAGTTGTTGGAGCTCAAGCAGGTGATCACATACAGTCCCGCGGATTTGGCTTTGTCACCTTTAAACATGAGAAATCCGTTTCAGCAGCTGTTCAAGCACACTATGTCACCATAATGGGCAAGCAAGTTGAGATCAAAAGTGTTGTCCCAAAATGCCTACTTGCCAGCCAGTTTCAGAGATTATCACCCCAACAAGAAAAATCTGAGCAGAATGAGCAATATCAACCTCAAATGCAGTTTCAGAAATTATCATTTGAGCAAGAAAAATGTGAATATGAAGCCCAGCATCAACCTCAAGGGCAGCTTCAGAATTCGTCTCCTCAACAGGAAATATATGAACAGAATGAGCATCATCAATCTCAGACGGGAGTTCAAACTGAAAAGAATACAGAAGAGTCTAGACCAGAGCCAAAATCTTGGGCTGATAGGTTACTTCAAGGTCAGCAAGCTCAAGCTAACACTGCACTTGTGAACCGAAACATGCCTGCCTGGTTCCGAACTTTCAAGAAGTGGTTTCCTGGGTTTTTAAAGAAGGTATCAGAACGTCGGGAAGAAGATTATCCTCTGTCATCTCTGAAAGCTGATTTCAGGGCTACCTTTGGCGTAGAATTGGACCATGCATCTCTTGGTTACACCAAACTTAGTGACTTCATGAGATCTCTTCCTGGTTGCTGTCAAATGAAGATTGTCCCTGTAGGCAGACGCGGACCTGCCACTCACATAATCCTCCTGCCTAACCTTCCTATAGCTCATTCACAACACCTACAAATCACGAAGCCCAACATGTCTTCTTGTGCTACTCCAATTCCAATTGACAACAAAAGTGATGGTGATTCTAGTGGTTCAAAGTGTCTCCCGGACAGCATTTCAGTTTCTTCTGAAAATTTAGGAGCCACTAGTAATGGCACTGAGGAGGGGAATACGTCTCGTGAGATTGATGGAGTATATTCTGCACAGAACATGTCACCAGATGACGTTGTTGGAGTAAATTCTGTGCAGAATCATGATCCATCTCCCAGTTTGTGCCAAAGGCTTCTCAATTTCTTGAAGCCTGATCTTCTCTTTCATTCCCGTCCGTGGCTGTCAAGCAAAAACGGAGATAGAGAGGACAGTAATAATCAAATGGGATGGGTAGAGGGAGTTAAAGGAATAAAACTAATGTATCAACAAAGGCATTTGGTTTTGGAGGCCCTCTCGAGAAACTGGAACAACCCATCCGTCTACTTTCTTCGAGAATTCGATTTCTACCATGTGAGCCACGAATCACTTTTGGTTACTATTTGCTTGTTTACAGTAATGTTGCGTAGAATAACATTATCTGCGTGGATCTGTTTGCAGAAGTACAAGACCTGCGTGAAGCGGGGACTGTGCTTTGGGTGCAACCAGCAGAGGATGATATTCGCCAACTCCCCGTGCCAGCATTTCCTCTGGTGCAACGATTGCAAGCTGCAGGCCATACGTGCAGCCGGCTTCTTCGAGCACAAATGTGTTGTTTGTGATATGAAAGTGCAGAGCATTGATTTTATCCCGTGGCCCGAGTACTCTCAGGCAACATGTCACGATCTCCCCAATGGGAATCAGCTCCTACCATTCAGTCCTTATCGTACAATTAGGTAAAGCCCAATCCAAACTCGACTCATTAACTATACAACCGTATATCCACTCCCTTTCTCATGCTTAACTTTTCCTTTTCAGTCCATCGGAGAAGAGGGCATTTCCTTTGGTTGGTTACTGATGGAGTCTCGTTGCACAGCAAGACTCGGTATATTGTGTAGAGGCGTAAGCATAGCAGGAAAGGAGGTTTGTTATCATAGTCTATACTTGTTGAAAGTGATATAAAGTAGCTTCAAAATGTAAGTATCCTAGTCTGAGCCAGCAATATTTTGAACTCTCTTACTACTAATGTGTGATCCTCACAGTTTGTGCATATCAGTCTAGTGTACTTTTGTCCTCACCTAATGTCTATGAGGAATGATGATAGAACACTAGATCATGGGTCATGGAAATACTGTTAAGTTTGGAATAGAAATATACTATCATGAAACTTCTTCTTTTGTTGTTCATGTGGTTGTATCTTTCAAGTTAGTCAAAAGTCTTGCATTGGATACATCATTCATAAAAGTTTATGCATCTTTTACCTGTTACTAAAAACAAGACAGACACTCATTTTGAGATGAAATGAGTATTATGTTCAAAATTTACTTTGAAATTATTTTTAATTTGAATCGTTTTACCAAGCAATCACCTGCTTCACGGTGAGAATTATGCTGTTTTCATTTTTGTCCCCCTTTTAACTCTATCATGTCACCAATAAGTGGTTCAACATCTCCAAAATTGTGTAGCTGATGAGCATGGTGTAGAAGTAAACATCCATCATTCATAAAAGTTCTACTTGACATGTTTGGTGAAACTCTAGTGCATTTTAGAGACTTGGATTGCATATATGTTGGGAGTTAGGAGAAACCATTATAGAATACCGAGGTCAAGGTCGGACATTGTTATAGGAAAGCCTGAAATAAAGGTCACCCCGGGAAAATAACTTCGAATTTCAATGTATGAAACTGTACAACAAAGGCCGCCTCAGAAAAAGGACCTCAAAACGTGGGGAGAAATTCGGGATACCACCGAATATCTTGGAGAACCTCTACCATAAATAGATCCTCAAAATCGAGATATAAGTAGTACGTTCCCTATTCATATAGTGTCTCGTAAGAATTAATCAGTATTTCGATTGGGAGAAATCTTGTCCTGCGATTTGAGTTAGAGGAAGCTGCAATATTTCGTGAAATTGAATATTATTAGACTAGCAATCGAATCATTTTATCATGTTCAATAACATCAATGTCTCAGCAACCTGAAACATTCACACTCCAACTAACAAATTTCAACATCTCAAAATGTGAAATTGTCTGGATAGTCTGATTCAGCATCAACAAGAACGTATGTTAATCTAGATCTCACATAACAGTTTTAACTACCTACTTATGAGGTATCAAAAACATATAAAAGGCACCGAAGAATTCTACTGCAAAATAAACAAAAACACAAACACATTATGATGCACCTTGTTCAGAGGAACACAAGTAGGCGGGATTAACTGCTGCAACGTTAATCACCAAACAGCATTGAGTCAGTACTATGAACATTTGTAATTCCGACACCCCATGTCTAAGCTTCCCAATACATCTGCAAATCAAATAGCTTTCGATTTAATATAAAAATGCACAAGTTTGGCAATTATCAAAACCACAATCCCAAATGAGTGTCTCCTATGGTGCCACCAATTCGTGTGTGCGCGTCATGTTGAAAGTTGACCGTGTTACACGAACACGACACATTTAGCAATCGTGCCGAAACACCGAACATGACACTTCTAACTAAATGGGTTGGGTTGACATGATCAACAAGTCATGGCATAACACATTTGGCACGATGCATACCAAGTCCCAACACGACTCAAAACGATTAAATATAAGTGAGCTCAAACACACGAATAATTAATTGCACGTGCATGTTTTTTAGGATCAACACGAACATGATTACAATATAAGTGAGCCCAAACACACTTATTTTGAGTTCAGGCACGAATTGACAGCTCCCTTGTATCCCCATTTTAAAAAAGAAAGATGTTGGATTGTGGTGGACATTTCCTCATGTATCCCAATATGCACGCGTTGTAACAAACTCAAGGGGTTCTAACTAATTTATTATTAAATATTATTAGTAATTCATGTATCACCTTCCTAAAAAAAAAAGCGGGCACTTATTTTGAGACAACCTTTTAGAGAACCAAGACGCTCATTTTGAGACAGAAAGAGTACAAGTTAAGGAGCACCGAAAATCACATTACTGCCTTTAAAAAAAGAAAAGGCCACTGAACCAAACCAGTTGCTGAAACTGTAATCATAAGCAAAACAACCACACTACAAGAAAGAATTAAATTGGTACCGCTTACAGTTCTAGACAGTCAGTTTTCTTCCAGGCCATCAAGGCATCAACAACAAAAATCACCAAAAGGGGAGAGCATGTGGATAGGTATACAATTCCAACGTATGCTTATTTTAGTTTTTAGAGTTCCATTTCACAATGTAATTAGCAGCTCAAATATGAAATATGGCTTGTTGAAGTACAATTACCTGAAAGATTGCTATACTACAAACTTCACAAACTTCCTCGGTGATATTCTATTCCTGAAAGGCACAAACAAAAAACATTGACATGCAGGAACAAACAATAGTAGCACTATATCAAATAGAAAAGTGAACAAAGTATACTATATCGTACTCAGATAAGAAGGAATGAACTTTGATATCACATAAATATGCATAAAGGAACATATGTAGATAATGCCACTGGCATATAAATGATCTGAACTAATCAGGTTTTACAGTCCATTCAAGCTATTTCGATTCTTTTTTTGATTGGTTTTGGATCCAATTAGTTACTAGAAAATCTTGTGTTCTCGTGCTACTTGTTCATTTTGTTTTCCCTAAGCTAACCCAAAGGACTAGTCAATTGATTGAATGCAGTTCCAAACATTATAAATTATAAATTTCTAGAAGAGGTTCCAACTTTTTTTCAAATCTTATTATATTGCATTTTCCACACTTAATCATCTTAGATGTGCCAGCCTTACCTGATTTCTCACCTTTGAACTGTAAGCTTTAATCCTTTTCCTACCCTCCAACAACAACAACAAAAAACTAAGTTACACTTCATGGTAACCAGAACAGCCAATTATAACCCTAGTGTTTCTCAAACTTTAACACATTTTTATACATTTACAAAATCCTAGAGACTCATTACACTTATACGGACTAAAATCTTGAATAAGGATGGAAAAAACTACATAGCCACAAGTTCAAAAGTACTTCCTAGAATGTAATTTAGCTCCAGTGGATGGGATAATGGAATCACAAGGAAAAGCAATTGCAAAGATTTGAAATAAACGCCGCTAATGGAAACCTGTCAAAGAACCTGAGCATTATAAAAGCAAAATTAAATGGCTTAGATCTTGGAAAGTTGGCATTCTGACAGCAAGATTATGAAGAAGCGTATATAGCCTATCATCATTTGGAATGAGATGAAATAAAAGCTGAATGTACACTTTCTTCTTCTCAGTTACCAATTGGGCCTCAAAGATGAAGCAACAGCCATGTTGGAGTTTCCAAGATATCCAGGATCTGAAGTTGAAATATTGAAATAACACTGGTTTCTTCCAATGAACCAATTATGACACTTCATCTACTTAAACAAGGAACTATAAATTTGGAAATATGTTCCAGCGACTCATGTGTTGCAGTCAAGAAAAAAAGAAGCTCACAATGGTAAAGCTTCTAATTCCAATTGTGGTTAGCAAATTCCAATCACCTTATGAAGAATCTTAAGCCAGAATCATTCAGCCAAAGCTTGAACTATCATGCAGGAACCATTGTTGAAAGTACTAACAGTTCAAGTTTGAAAATTGAGATCCCACCTTGTCATTACAGAAAATACTTAAAAAGAGACAACGGTAGCATTGCGATTTCTAACACTGGGTACTGAAATCCATGGGTACACTACTTCAGACAGTATTCAACATTACTTCAAAGATGATCAGAAAATGAACTTATAGAAAAATCAGTTGTAAATAGCTCACACGAGAAGTTAAACAAAATAAAGATAATTACAAATACGAGAAGGTCACTGTGTCATGATTATGCTATGATACATCTAACAATTCAATTAAATAACAATCAAATTCATTATTCACCCCAGCTTCAATGTTTTATTGATCTTTTGTGCATTAAAAACGAAAAACAGGGATAGTCTTCATAAAGAAGAAAAAAATTAATATGCGGCAGAAACAATAAACCCCACTTGAAACACAATAGCAAACTTAATTAATTGGAACTTACTTCTCATTCTTCGAGTTGATAAGTGTCCTTGGTCTCTCATAACCATCTTCCTTCTTCGGCTTAGGCATTGACGCCCCAGTCTGCTTTCTTGATTCTGGTTCCCAGTTAGCCTTGATGAGAGATTTACCAAATAAGTCGGCAACATTTGAAGCCATTACCTCAGCTCTCTCTACATGAGGAAAGCTTTCCTCCTCAAAGTGGTTGGACAGCCACATATACATAGAAAGTACTTGATGCTTAGTCTCAAGATCCAAGAGTTCTGCATCATTCCGGGCGGAACCCCTTGGCATTCCCATACCTAAGCTAACAGGAGATTTTTGACTGTATATTGAAGCAAACCTGAGGAGATGATACATAGATTTTGGGTCTCTGATATTAACTGGGGCAAAACAGAAGTTGAAACGGTCTTGCAAAGATAATTCTGGAACCTTTTCCAACATATTTGCAACCTTCTTTATATTGTCATGCCGACAAAAAAAGTATGAACCATCCAGACGACAACTCTGAACAAAATTTTCAAGTAGTTGTGAGAAAGTACAATTTGGTATCTGCCCGGCAAATAACTCAACCTGTTCATAGAAAGGAAAGAGACCGACTTTCTTCACTACATCAAAAGGCTGCTTCAAGCAATCAATCAAGTAATTCAAATCCTCTAAATGCAAGGTGGTTGTGAGGCCATCGGGATAGATGCTTCCTCTCCTACCAGCTCGTCCAGCAATCTGCTTCAAGTGTGCTGCGGGTACTGGGACAATTTTATCACCATTGAACTTTGAAAGGCTATAAAAAACAACCCTTCCAATATTAAGATTAAGACCCATTCCCACTGCATCACTTGCAACCAGCACATCATATTCATTACCTTGATCATTGAACAAAGCAGCTTGCTGCCTGCGAGTCTCTGGGGGCAATGCACCGTATATGACACAACATCGATGTTTAGTGTATCTCTCTATCGCTATTTTAGCTTCAAATATCTCTCGCCTCGAGAATGCAACCACACAGTCCCCAGATCGAACATTTTGAATATCTCCCAGAAGGGTCTTGGCTTCAACCACTAGTGGTTTGAATCTCTCATAGTGATGTTCACACAACTCGTCACCAGTTTCTGCACAAATCTTGCGAACAACGTCCAAAACACTTGGATCCCCACACAAATGTATCTCATCAGCCATCAATCCTAGCAAGGCACGTGTCCATGCATGACCTCTGTACGGATCAGCCATCATCTGAATTTCATCAATAACTGCCACCTCATATAGTTCGTTTGTTGACACCATTTCCATTGTACACGCACTATGGTTAGAGAAAGGAAGAATTTTCTGTTCTTGACCCGTACGAAGACTACAATAAACCCCAAGTGCATTCACCTTGTCAAAAACTTCCATAGCCAGAAGCCTTAAAGGACTGCAATAAATACCTTTCTCTGCTTCCATAAACCGCTGCAACGCATTGTAAGTTTTACCACTATTGGTCGGACCACAATGATAAATTATCTTCCGTTTCATAGCACGGGCAAACGGAAACCAAGTGTGGGGCTTTGTAAGATCTGCCGACTCAACCATCATCCGAAAACGCTTTATCTCATCAGGAAATGTCTCCAAGCAGTATTCAACAAATATGGGGAAAAGGAACTTCTCGGCCTTAGCAGTCGGACCAAGCGACACCAAATAATCGGCAACATCAGCCGAGCACTTATCGAGGAAAAAAGAACTGAACTTGTCCACAGCAGTCGGGAAGAATGAGGCACCAATGTAAATGGCAAGAGCTTGATTGGACACCCAACCCGACACCGCAAAGTGACCTAATATAACTTTCAGACTCTCCTCATCAATGCCCATTCTCTTTGCACCATCATTGGCAGCATCACGAAGCTCATGGTACAACTCTGCAGGATCACCAAAATTGCCACCATCTTCTACCACAGAACTATAAGCTCTTGTATCAATCTTACCAGAATTTTCCAATTCTCGTTTATGTGAATCTGATTTCAGAGAACTACCAATACAGTCCGTGAGATTACTTAAAAACCGACAACTCACCGGAAGGTCTTCCGGTGCCCGCCGGTTGAATTTTCCGGCGGAACCCAAATTTCGGTTCCGGAAAAGAGATCTAGTCCTAAACACGTCGTTTCTGGATGAACACAGACGAAGCAGAGACGCCGCAGGTCCTCTCGCCATTGAGCGACCTTGAAGTTGCAAAAAAAAAAAAAAAAAACCTACAGTACTATAAAAATCGAGACTTTCAACAACGAGAACTAAATCTGAAGCTAAACAAATGTGAAATTGAATGAGATACCTGAGAAGAGTGAACGGAGAGGCAAGGAACGGTTGCTGTGGAGCAAAAACCCTAAACCTCAGAGCTGAGGGCGCAGTTTTGTATTTCTACGAGAAACTTCGGCCCGGTTCGGTAATATCAACACCGGTCCGGTCAAGTAAGAGGTTGTAAGTTGTAACTATAAGGATAAAATACATCGAATTTTGAAGGTTTTCTCGGGTCGATTTTTTTCCCGACCTGACCAACTTTAAGTTGAGTTACATTCAAATAAAAGCAGGATTGGATGTCGGATATCCGCGAGTCCAAATTGTTTGCTCTAATTAGAGGTGACAATCCAAATTTTAGTGTTGGCTACATCCATTTAACCTGATCTCATATATTGATTTTGTTTTGGTCTGGTTTCATGGGCAAAATGTGCGATTTGACTCAACCCGATCTAAAAATTAGGGGTAATTACATAATTAAGACCTTCTGTCTTGTACACTTTTTGCATTAGGCGTCTTTGTTGCAACTATAGAACCCTGATTTTTCTTTTTTATCTTTCCGTCAATTATATTTAACATAAAATGACACTATTAGATCATGTATCCAGCACATGACCCAATTTATTTCTGTAAATTTAAAAATATCATTTTCTTTTACCCTTCTTCTTCATTAACAAAGAACATGTTCTTGATATATTGTCAGAAACTTCGTAACACCGCCAGAAACTGTACAAAATTTTGGAAATCTGATTTTTTTTTTTTTTTTTTTGCCGGAAACTATAAATTTTTGCAAATTGAAACTAAACACAACACACAAATTTAATAAAAACAAATCATAAAACACAAATTAAACGTCAAACTGAAATTTTTTATGCATTATATTCAAGACATTCATTCTCTTATGGATTCATAAACAACTTAGGGTTCATCCCCAACTATTTCTATTCCATAATATTTGAAATATCACACCTAAAAACCATAAATCTCAATTCCTTTAACGAAATCACGAAACAAAAAAGAAAACCATAATAAACAAAACCTACATTTATTTCTTTGCACGAAATCACAATTTTCCTTTGCACCGAAACCTTCCTGCTTCGTTCGTCAACCCACAATCTCCAAATTCTCACAAATACAAGTGTGAATCTTTACAATTTCAGTTCGAAAATTCTTCTTAGGGCTTCAGAGAGTGAGTTTAGGAGAGCAGTTTGAAGTTTGAAGTCGAGGTGTAAGCTTTTAACTGTCTATGTTCAATAATTGAGGATACAACTGTTATTTCACAACTTAACTGATGGAAAAACAAACATATGAGACGATGCATAGTCCAAAGGGTCCTACAGTCGCAAAAAAAGGATAGAGATTTCATATGCATAAAATGTAAAGAATAGGGGGTCATTTTGGTATGATCCATATTAGTAAAAAGAATAACATGATTTATAATGTTTATAAGTAAAGATGAGTATAAATCAATTAAATTTTTTTGCTTAGGTTAAACAAATTATAAAGTGATGATAACTCGTGTCATATCGTTTGACATTGTTTAAGCCAAAAATAAATTGACTCATTAAAAATCATGAATCCGGCGGATCATTTTGCTGCCACCATTTTACTTGAGTGAGTATAAATGAAATTTAATATCACCTCGTTAATTTAGCTTAGCTTAATCCATAAAATATTTGATTTAGATTCATTTTCCTTTATATTTTTTGGTGGGTACTTATTGCTTAACGGGTGGGAAAAAGATGCTGACCGGGGCACGAGATTACAAAACCCGCTCCAAACTCGCTCCGCCATTATTCCTGAATTGGCCATGTGCTATATTGAACCACGGCCAAACAGACCCTTAGCTAAGTGCATCTTGTGTCACAGTGACTGTGAGAAGATACATGGTCCAAGAAGCCACAGTCCTTATCTGCTCTGAAATTGCTACTTCTGCAACAACAACAACGATTCATTTCCTGTATTTTTTTTTTTGTTACTCAACAATATTTTATATAAGTTTCCAATTTTTATATAAAAAAATGCAATTGCTGGCCTGCAATTCATGGTCTCTGCAAGTCCTTTCTAATGGAATCAGCAGCATCTTGGGTCGGCGACGCCTCTTCTCCGACGGCGTCTCCTCTGTGTGTTCTCAATCTCAACAGCCCAACAACGACGTCGTTTCATCGCCGCCGCTTTCCATTCCCGGGTTCTTCTCACTCTCTGCTCTCTAATTTGCATTTCTTTGTCTTCTAAGAGGTCTATTGTTCGGACCCATTTGCTTATAGCCCCCAAAATCGATGACCCATTTGCCAATTTTGCACCTTTTGCATGCTTAACTCTGATTAGTAGTTTAGTACTGTAATCTGAGCATATTTGATCCTTTTGTGGTGTTTCAATTTCACTGTATGTGAAATGAACTATGGAGTAGCTTTAGAGGTGCACACATTGTTGCTAATGTTCTTTGTTTAGGCCACTAATGGATTTGATGCCTGTATTAGAGCTGGCAATTCGGGTTTGGTGTCAGGGTGAAAGGCCTAACCCGAACCCAACCCGTGAGAGTTACGGGTTGTGGTTCCTGGCTGCAGATTGAGGTGGGTTGCAGGTTTTACATGTAGAATAAGAAGATGAGTGTAGGTTTGCCCAACCTGATTTGTGATTTTCTCATGGCAAACCCAACCCAAAAATGATACCATAAATATGTGGGTTGTATTTCAGCTCTACTGTGAAAATGTGTCCTTGCATTTGCATGTGTAAGAACCCTTGAGCTGAATAATGTTAGCTGTAATGTATAGTTAAAGTCGGTTTTAGTTTTGGGAGTATTGTTCTTTGTCAGCTCTAGTGTGTATGTGTGAAAATGTGTACTTGCATTTGCATGTCTAAGAACAGCTGAGATGAATAATCATAGCTGTTGTAATGTATAGTTAAAGTCGGTTTTAGTTTTGGGAGTATTGTATCAATCTTTGTCCTTCTTCTTTTTTGCCTTTAGGACTGCTCAAGATTATACTCAAGTTTTGGGTGAAGTAGTACGTGAAAATATCCCTATCACAACACGTCGAATGTTGTTCGCAAGTGTATTCATGTATTCCTGTTATTATCCTTCAAGGTACTTATCAGGTTCGCACATTTCAGCTTTGTGTTCCCTTTTACAAATGCATTATTTTTAGACCTTGAAGGCGGTTTTTGAATTTTTATTTTGTGAATGTTGATGAAAATATAATTTGTAACTTTTAAGTTTGTTTACAGATACTCTTTGAATTAGATGACAAACTGTATAGTTAAAACTTAAAACACTAAAACTTAGGAGGACCGAAATAGTATAAACCAAATTTGACTTTGAGCATTATTTTGGGATGGCAAACTACTGTATTTTATAAGGTGCAAACTAGACCAAAATCTTTTGTGCATAGAAGTTTGTAAAACGATGATATTCATTGAGAGAGATCCTATACTTCCGAGTGGCAGTAACTTGTATCTAGGTTAATGCTCTTGTTGGATACTCCTTTCATCCCAAATCAAGTGTCCACTTTCTCTAAAAAAAAATTTATCCCTAAATGAGTGTCCGCTTCCAATTTTGATTAGTTAGTTATGCATAGATTACCAACAATACCCCTAAAATAAGTTAGTTTGAATTCTTTGAGTTTGTTACAACTAGAGAATAATCGGCGTATAAGGGAGAAAATCCAACTATAATTTATCCTTAATTTTTACAAAAATGAGAAAGTGGACAGTCATTTTGGGACGAACGTGTAGTAGGTATTTGTTTGACCCTGTCTTAGATTGCAATCAATATTCCTCTGTTATATGTGATAGAGGAGTCATCTGTCAGTACTGTTAGTGGATTATGTGCACATCATATTTAAGAGTGAAGTTTCTGCGCTTACTAGTGATTTGCTCACATATGTGATTCACCGTCGATATATCATACAGCCCAAGCTTTAGGGGATCCATCCATGACACTTGAAGAAGTGACTCCTCCTGTTGTCTCTCCCGGGCCTCTCTTTCCTACAGAGGTTTATTTCAATCGCATGAATTCTTATTCCTTTTTTTATTATTACATTTTCTGACTGATTCTTTAATAGGATCCACATTAAGTTCACTGGTTTTTATGTCACCTGAGTTGATGTATGTTGTGATTTCCAGGAAAGAATCGTCGAACTATTTGAAAAGAACACATACTCAGTTGTCAACATTTTTGATGTTACACTGCGCCCACAACTCAATGTAACTGGTGTAGTGGAGGTAATTCCATCACTAAAACCTTATCAATTGTTTTCTGGTATATGATTTGCTAGTATGATATTATTTCTGCTTAATAAGCATTGTGTGTTTTGAGCAGGTTCCTGAAGGAAATGGCTCTGGAGTTGTCTGGGATGGACAGGGCCACATTGTAACAAATTTTCATGGTAAGAACCAGCAAAATTTAAGAATGACATGAAAAAAGTAATTGTTATTTTTTTTATTTTTGTTTTGTATGGTAAGGCTGATTAGCATGCTTAAATTGGTATTGCATATTTTACATGAAGTAGTTTTGTTATAGTTGATGGTATATCTTGTAGCCAATAAGAAACATCAGGTTTGCTTGTCATTCATTATATATTGTTTTCAACTAGCGTTTAATTGGAATCCCGTATGATGTAAAGTCTTTGGTTTTCTATTTCCATTGCTTGTATGCCGATATGCCTTATTACTGATCGAAGAACTACAATTAACGATGTTGTCAATAAAGCCTATTATTATAATTGGGTTTCTCCAAAAGGAAGCCTTTTGAGCCTATTGTACTTTCATACTTTATATTTTGTTCTGAAAATGCTGCATATATTAATTGCATCTGGTTATATGACAGAGGAATTTTTGTTACTAACTTTACTGTGAAAATTTAAGCTAATTTGTCCTCATATTGCCCAGTAATTGGTAATGCTCTTTCAAGAAACCCAAGCCCTGGTGATGTTGTTGCACGAGTAAATATTCTGGCAACCGAAGGGTGAGATTCATATTGCTCTTTGCCTAAACTGGTAAACTGAATTACTTTAGTTGATGGCCAGTCAGTAAAATCTTTGACTATGTAGGAGACACTTGTTTTTTTTTTTTTTTCTTCTTCCATGTTGCTCAGTTTTGTTAGATTCTTAACAGGGTACAAAAAAACTTTGAGGGGAGGTTGGTTGGTGCTGACCGAGCAAAAGATCTAGCTGTATTGAAGGTGCATTTTTTTCTTCATATTTAGTGTGATAATTTTAATGTGTTATTGTACCTCAACAAAGATCTGGCAAAAGTTTCATCTGCTTATTTTTTCTTGTGTATGTGTATTTTTTATTGGGCTAATGTTTCAAATGATCCTCCAACTATGCATGCATATCATAGTTGTTCTCCCTACTATTTTTTTAAATCACCGTTGATCCTTATACAATTCTTCCTAATGATGTAGTGTTCCAAAGTCATACTTTTGATAAAATTTAACCTACAATTCAGCTTTCTTTTTAATCTCAAATTTAATTCATGAATTCAATTAATAGAGATTAAGGCATGCACAAAATATGAGACCAAACCGAAGTTTAATTAAAATGTTTTAGGCATGAGTGGCGAGATTTGGTAGTATAAGGATTATGGTGATATAAAAAACTGTTGAAAGATTAAGTATGATATAACTTTAACCCTGTTTGTTAATAAAGTAAAAAGAAAATAAAAATGGATGGGGCGTTTAATAGACGTTAAATAGCTGTCTGGGACTCAAAATGTCTGCCCTTAATTCGTTAAATTTTCAACTAAAGGTGTTAAGGTAGAATTATTTCTTTTCTTTATAATTCAAGGTTACAATTAATGAGGTGCTAGTATGTTTAACATGCTAGGTAGATGCCTCCAAAGAATTGTTAAAGCCGATGAAGGTGGGTCAATCATCATCTCTAAAAGTTGGGCAACAGTGTCTAGCAATTGGAAATCCATTCGGTTTTGACCACACCCTTACTGTTGGGGTTATTAGTGGCCTAAATCGAGACATTTATAGTCAAACTGGAGTTACAATTGGTGGTGGGATTCAAACAGATGCAGCCATCAATCCAGGGAACAGGTTAGTCTGCCATTTTAAACACCAATCATTTCTTTCATCTTTTATCTGATTCTGTTCCCTCTTTCGCTGTCATATGTGTGAAGACTTTTATTGAATAGCTAGTGCAACTTATCGACTGCATTCTTGTTTTTATCACGGCAGCGGTGGTCCTCTCATGGATTCCAAAGGAAATTTAATTGGAATTAACACAGCGATAGTTACTCAAACAGGTAAGTTACCTTTTCCACATATATTGCATCAAATTGTAGAAATATATTTGATATTAGGGAAGCCTTTATGTAAAACATGGCCAACTATAGTTATGCTGAAGAAAATACCGTGGATTTTGCAAATTTATTACTCTTTCTCTCTCTCTCTCTCTCTCTCTCTCTCTCTCTATATATATATATATATATGATCACTGCTGCATTCAGTTATCTATACTATATCCATACATTTTCTATCAAAGAACTATATAATCTGTACAATGGTCTTGTTATTCAAACTGAATTGTTTATTTCAATGCATGGTGAGTCAGGGACATCGGCTGGTGTAGGGTTCGCTATTCCTTCCTCGACTGTAATCAAAATTGTACCTCAGTTGATCCAATTTGGCAAAGTAAGTTCTCTTGCTAAAAATCATGTTGGTTGACTGGTGCTATTTTGAACCATTTTGCTTTATTTTAACACCTTATTTGTTGTACACCTTCGTGTATTTGCAACTTCACCATCGTAGCCTTTCTTGTTCTATAAACATCGTTGCTTTGATGAATAAATAAAAAACTGGACAGTTGAACATTTGGACTATGTTTTCCGAACTGTTTATTTGCTATTATGTGGATACACCCTATATCGTCCTTTTTTTTTTTAATTGATGTCATGATTTCTCCATGACAGGTTTCTCGAGCTGGATTAGATGTAGATTTTGCTCCAGATCTCATTGCAAATCAGCTCAATGTTCGAAATGGGGCTCTTATTCTGCAGGTATTCCATATCCCTACAATGTTTTCCCTCTTCCAATTGATACTGATATATTTGTGCACTTGTATAGCTTCTCGATCATTAATAATCTAATGCCAAAATTCACTGTATGGTGCTATAGGTTCCTGCAAATAGCCTTGCTGCCAAGGCTGGGCTGCTTCCGACGACGAGGGGTTTTGCTGGTAACATAATTCTGGGCGATATCATTGTTGCTGTTGACAATAAACCCGTGAGTTCTCTTGCCGAATCTGTTTGCTATTCTACTCATCATT
>JAYMTE010000430.1:0-18348 GCA_036897545.1 Pelargonium fulgidum
AGAAAAATCATGTTTTGAATTTTCAGGCTGCCAGAAAATTCATGTCTTGCATTATCCGGCCGTCGGAAAATTCATATCTTGAATTTTTTGGTCGCCGGAGAAAAGTTAACTGTCATGTCATCAAGTTAACGGAAAAGTTAACGGTATACACTCAATTGGGTACAAAATAGAAGTGTATGTACTAACTTTGATACAATAAAAGATTTGGTATTAAACATTCATTTCGCCCAAAGTTTGAATACTAAAATTATCTTTATCCCATTTTTCTTTAATGTGGCCTATTGAGTGAGTCCTCCCCTGATCATGATCATCTATTAATATATATTAACTATCTTATTATATTATTACTATCTTATTATAAGAATAATATTGACAATTCATGCTTAATTAATTTTTATATTGTAAAAGTAGACACTTATTTTAAGACGAATGAGTACTTTGTACGCAACATCTTATTCCTGCTTGGAGGGAATCTTTCAATTCTACATTTTATTGTCGAAAAATTAACTGCAAAATAACATGCAAATCTAAAATTAATTGTGTTCCTCAAACAAATAAAATATTCCAAATTGAATTATAGTTAAGAATACCCAAATAGAAAGTCCACAATATTTAACGAAACCAAAAATGAATTCTAAAAAAATATTAAAACTTTTGATATAGAGAAACTTCTTAGAGATATACGTCTTTTAAAGAGGCCATTGAACCTCTATCATTACTTTTTTTTTTAAATAATTATTTATTAGTATAAAAAATTATTTATTAGCCAATTGTGTGATACATGTGACAAATAGAAACAAAAGTTTTTCGTAACATAATATGCTAATTTGAGATTCAAAATAAATTTTGACAAAGACCTTGCTCTTGTGCCAACTAAAAAGTTAAATATAACACCCAGAGGCTGTTAACATTATTACTGTTTTCAATACCATTGGTTCTTCTTTTCTAGAAACAGATTCTTACTAACTTGAGTGGAAAATAATATTAACGAACAAACAAAATTAAATTATATAGATTTATTGATAGAAGCTCATTTTAGACCAAATAGTGCACTATCTGTTGCATTAGTTTGGAAATTTGAAATAGAAAAGACCAGGCGTGATTGAATGCCCATTGTAGTTGTAACACTACCAAACTGTTGAAAAATACAACATATATTACTATATTATATAGTCTTAGAGTAATATGGACATCAGTGATATAATTTTATATCAGTGGTGACACCTCATTTAAAATTATGGATTCGGGCGGATCGCTACACTTCCACAAATTCACTTAGGTGGGTAAAAGTTAATTTCAATGAGGTGTCATAATCTCATTTAATCAACTATCAAACGAACCAATTTAGTTCATAGATTATTCGAACATTTCAAAAATCGCGACATTTAAAGACATTCCATCAAATACATTAACGAAATCCGTTAAGTCATAATGACGTGTAATTTTTTTAAAATATTTTTTATTGTAGTTTTAACAGTTCCGTTAATAAATTTGATCAAATGTTCTTAAATGACTCATTCAAAAACTTATGAGCTATATTGACTCGTTTGATAGTTGATGAATTAAAATAGCACGAACTGAATAATTCAGAAACTAATTTGAATCTTTCTCCTAGACAAAACCAGTTTTCGGAGGAGTTGAAATTGGAATAGTAAATGTTATAGCAAGTCCGGTCCGGTCCAGTTTTAGACTGTTGTGCTCTAAAATCTGAAATGATAGTCTACTTGTGATTTTTTTAAGTAGTATCTTCAAAAATCAATCTCTGAGGAATTTCCTTCAACTTACACAGAATCATGAGATCACAGAAAAATAAAAACAAAAGCAAGTGTAATCATTTGATTGAATTTTGCATGCAAAAAGAAACAGGATCCAAGGATACATTGTGAACAAGTAAATAAAAAGACTAGAACTTTGTAAAAAACAATACTTTGGTGTTGCTATCAACTTTCACTGGTCTCTCTACATAACAATTAACAAAGTTACACAAACAAAGCTTAACACAACACTGCATAAATTTGACAGAAAAATGCTATTATGTATACATGCACAACACAACCAAGCCAAGCTCCATTTCCTTTTTGTTTCTCCTTAGCATTTGAAGCAGACTTCAACAGATGAGAACACAATAAAAAACAGTGAAAGGCGAGTTCTTGCATTAGGTTGATAGCCAATCTTTCCGGATTTCAAATGAGTAGTTGATCTCCAAGTAGCACTTGTTGTCGTCGTCAACAAACTGAGAACACAACAGCAACAAGAAATACAAACAAGGATGTTCAGTAAGCTAAGAAGCAAAAGAAATAAATGGCTGTTTGTTGTTTAATGTTTAAGCATTGTGTGGACCAGAAATTTGAAGTTCACATGATATGAAACAAAGAAGGCTGGCAGAAAATTTATTGTCTTTTACGGAGGCATTAACTCGCACCTTCTGCGTTCTGAAACGATATTTAAGGGCCATGGCTTCATATGGCAAAAGAGTTAATATCGACAACCCAATTTAATTTTCTTCTTCCATACATGTGAAAGCAATTGCTACATCACCAATCAATCTATACAATACTACAGAAATAACGGGTGGGAAAGGCAATGGCGTTTGTACGATTCATGATGCAATTCATAAAAAAAGACATAACCACGGGTTCTATATATAGTTAAGCTATCAATTTACCTTTTGACTGAAACATTTAGCATAATAAGGTTATCAAAGGGTAAGGAAATAATGAAGGGTACTGGTTAATTCACCTTAGTTCTTGCAGAATACCAACCTCTGGCGAAGATGCCAGATGGGGTAGATTCTTCAGGCATCTCGTGTGTGTACGGTTCTGCCTGAGGACTGAAGGTTCCGAGCATCTCTTTTGTGCTGTCAACTGAAAACAGCGAATCAAAGTGAGGAACACCATCCAATCTAAAGGTCGAATCTGGAAAAGACAATGCTTGAGAGCTAGATAGCTGAGAGATTACCCTTGACACCGGTTTTCCACACTGTGTTGGTGTATCTGAGGCCGGATACGATGTTATTGCTGACCTGGAAGGTGAACTTCAGGCTGTAACGGCTACCTTCTTTCAAAGTAAACCATGAACCTTTCGAGTCTTCTTTCTCGGGAATTCCAAGAACAATATCTTCTCTACCAGGGGATTTGATTGCAAGGCTCAGGATCTTAACATCTGGTTCTAGAGTTTCTACAATTTCACAAATAACACGAGAAAATCCAAATACAATCAAAAACATGAAATCCTCAACAGAAACTCTAATACTCCAAGCTTGAATATCAATAATTTATGGTGTAATCCAAGAAAAGTAGTCAAAATAGAAGAATTCTCAATAATATCAGTTCATTTCTATGTTTTCTTGATGTTGCAAGATATATAAGATATTATACAAGGAAACCACAAAATAACAAATTGGACAAAAACCCAAATGCACATTTCTTTTCCTTCATTTTCTTAACAACCAAATAGAAGTTAAGGAGAACACACACTTTTGGGAATCAAAACTCAAAAGAATCTTACCTCCAACCGAATCAATGTCGACACTCCCAAGAAGCTGCTCCTTCCACCTCCTCAAGCTCTCATCATCCTGCATACTCAAATCCATCACAGAACAAACAAAATTTGAACAAGATTCAAACAAAAGATCAAACAAATGTACCGAAAAGAAAAGTAAAGAAGAGACCTTGTCCTTCTCAAGCTGTTCTTTGAGAGAGTACTGAGGACCCAATTCAATCTTCCTATCCTCATCATCTTCTTCATCATCTGTTGCATCAATGCACCCATTTTGTTGCTCTTCTTCTACTGATTTTTCTTTGGGTTTTGTCTCAGGAGCTGTTTCAGTAGTTTTTGCAGCACCCTCAGCTTCAAGCTTGTTTTCGTCAAAACCCATGATTTTGTAACTCGAAACCACCCCAACCGCCAAAGGACATCAACAACAGCCCACCCACAAACACTCACCAAAAGCTGAGACAAAGGGAATGCCCAGAAAAGCAAAAGGAACTCAGAGAAGAGTTCAAAACCAAAAACCCTGCCTTGGAAGAATCTTTGCAAGCCGAGGCTCCAGAGAAAACAACAAAAAACCAGAGAAACCCAATAAAGATACAAGCTTTATCCACGAGAAGATGGAGGAGAGAGAGAGAGAGAGAGAGAGAGAGAGTCAACACAAGAATCGGAGAGGCCAAAATCAAGAAAAGCCTAAAAAGTATCAGGTCGTGGCGAGAAAAGACAGAGAGAAAAAGAAGAAAGAGACAGGGACAGAGAGAGAAAATGGAGTTGTATGGGGAATTTCAAATAAAAGAAGGAAGTGGTCAAGTGGTGATCGATCCGAAATTGTGAAATGAGAGAGATCGTGAGGGTCACTCAGAGCGAGAATCGAGGAGGGTGGTTCTTGATTTCAAGAGCTGCACTTGCCACTTGCGCACAGCTCAGCCCAGCCCAGCCTCTCGTCTGCTGGATATTCTGGTTCACCAAATATATAGGTCATGTACTCTATTTTGCTTTTATATTTACACTCACTCGCTCACTTACCATCAAGCTCTCGTCTTGCTCACCGCTGCCTTTCTATTTTAGTACCTCTCTCTCTCTCCATAACTCATATTTACGGACAACTTTTCTATTTAAGGAAACTTTGTTAAGGGCTCACCAGCCTCAGACACTCGATCAACCCAATTTCATTGCGCAACACTTAATGAGTAAAAAAAATGAGTTTCATTATCCGAGTTTGATGATTTTCTTTTCAAAGAGATATAATAAAATGATATTTATTTTAAATTATGCTCATGTGTCATGGTTACATGCACCATCTTGCCTACCAATGTGCTGCCACTCTAGAGGTGGCAAAATTTCGGGTCGGGTTATGTACGGGTTGATGAACCCTAACCCGATCATATGAAAATGTATAGTTGGTCAGATACTGAGTTTTTGACATAAAATGTATAGCTTGTGCAGGTACACCCAACTCCGACCCGGATTTTTTTTTGAGTTTCGGGTGCCCGACCGTTGGGTCGGGTACCATTTTGTCAGCTCTAAGCCACTCACATCAGTGCATCCCATCATCTTCCCCTGCGGTTTCTTATCATCTTCGGGAGTTCTCTACCATAAGTTGGTGTGTATTCATAGCTAATTTTAGTTTCTAAACTTTTAATAAGTCGCGTGTATAGTAAGATTTACGTTGGCAAAGTTAATAATAAACTAGATTAGACTAACAACACTGACTAAATATTTAGTATTGAAGTTTAGGAACCTTGATAGTTTATTCAATGTTTATAAACTAAAATTGTGATTCTTTTTTCAAGTTTATGGACTTTTTTGACCTTAAAATCTTATTTTGGTAGGGGGTTGATTGTCTAAAGATTTTAGGTAGAAAGAATATTATGGAAGAGAAAGTTAATGAGTATGACCGTTGGATGACAAAAGTTAGTTAAATTTTCTTATAAGTCAATAAAAGTGTGGTTTTGATGGATAGTTTAGGACCCCATTAATGAGCAGTAGCAACAACACCCCCTCAAGAGGACACGTACTGTGGTTATCATCTAAATGACAATTTTCAGATAAGGTTTTTTGCACTAAAATAGAGAAGATATTAATTATTATTAATGATTAATGCTTTTGGAGACCTTTAATTTGGTAGTGTAGTTTTCACTTTCAGGTCTGGTTGTAATTCAAATAATTGCAACAGTTCAGCGAACCGAATTTATGTAATTTATATAAAAAAAATGGCCAACCAAATTAATATCATATTCGGTATGGCTTTTACGTGCATGAGTGGCATCCACGTAAATGATAGAAATCATAGCTAATAATTTTTTTAAAATTTTAATAATACACTATTAAATTGAGTCCACCAAACCCTAATTTTAATATGAGAATAGTAAATTCATTATTTTAAAAACTATTCCATCTCTGTGTCCAGTTATTTTAAATACAAATGTTACTGTGTTTAAAATTGTATGCTAGTTTACGAGAGTACATGTGATCATCAACCCCTCATCAACATGGTCCACTCCTAGTAATGGATCAACCAAATTAAGATACAGATACAGCCAGGATTGACAATGAAGCTCAACATCAACATTTATGCAACATTTAAGATCTGCAATTGTTAGGTGTGAACTATAGGTTGCAGCAAATTCTCTCCACCATTTACGCAATGTTACGATGACAAGAACACAAACAATAAATATACAAAATCACATTGGCCGAGTGTTCGCTGGACAGCGAATCTACAACGACCCATTTTAAATTTTGAATACAAAATGAAATTTTCATTCTCACAGTTAGTTCAAACCGTCCATGCATAATGCATATTTTTTTTACTGGATACATACCTGGGCACTTCTTACAACAAAACGGCACGAAATGAACATTGATATTCTAAATTTCCAAGTGTGTGTTGAAGTGTATTCTAATCCTGAAGGGCGAATGATCCAGAAACCTTGAACAAAACTATCACTCACTATTCACTTCCCCATTTCGCCACTACTCGCTCTTTAGCAGAGAGGCGCTTGTAAGCATCCTTGTTGATAGCATCACCAGAATCAGTACGACTATTGGGAGATTTCCTCGGGATTTTTGATGTTATGAAAGAGAGCCAATTTCTTGGTTCTCGCAAAGCAAACAACAGTGGATTGAGGATGGCAGCCAGCATCGCTTCACCTTTTGTGACAACGAGATACTGTATATGCAAAACAATATCGGGTGCACGAATGAGATAGTGCCAAATTATTTCTAATGGAACCTACTATACTGAAGAGCAGACAGGGAATTACTTACTATGAAAATGAAGCCTAGCACCGCAAGAATTGTTTCTAGTGCTTCTGACCAGAAATTGTCGCCATTGGACCAACCAGAGCGTCCACCCCATCCAAACCAGCCTCCTCCACCCGCATCACCTCCTCCGCCCACCTCCTCTCTCTTCTTAACTTCTTTGTCCCATTGTTCATATTCATTTTTCTTTTCATCAAGAGCGCTTTCTAATGCTTTCTTAGCTTCATCCTGAGACCAGATTCATATCAATTCTAAATTCATCTAGACAGAGAGACAGGAAAATGTGAAAGGTGAATCAGAAGGATGGATAGAATTCATTAATCATAAACAAAGAAGCCATATGCCCATATATATTCCAACTTCTTTGGATTGGCTACATGTTGACCATTACGAGTACCTATTCTAATACCAAAAAAATCACTCACTATTAAGTGTTAACCTCTCACTGCATGAGGGTGTGTCACATTTAGCAACAAAGGAGATATGAGAACACGTGTTCATAACATATGATTGAGGTTGATTATATATTTTACACAGGTGCAAAACATTACATGCATTTTCCACCTCTCTAGGCTTTGGCTGTAAATAAATTAAGATTGTAAATACAACAGTTCTAATAATCTTCAATCAAGCATGTGTTAGTGTGGTTAGCAACCTTTTGTGCGCCCGTAATTCCTAATTAAGAATAACATTTAAATAACGTGTCACAAGAAACCTGCCATAGCTTCATTTACTGTCATTTATCTTAGTGCCACCGATCCAGTTGCATGTTTAGCCCTTATCCAAGCACCATATCCACAGAAAGGGTGGTTGTTTTTGGCTAAGGTCAAGGAATCAAACCCTTATTAATATCAATGTAAATAAATAACAGTCAGAGGTCACATGTGATATATAGGGCCAGTCTCATGCTACTGGGACAAGTCTTCAGTGAATTGGTATGAACTACATCATCTACTTTCCACAGTCCAAATAAGAATAGTATGAAAAGGTCTGTAAAGGACAACCATCCTTGCCCTTATGCCCAAAGATGAATTCAAAAACAGTCCAAGATGCAACGGTCCTAATGGACTAACTAACTACTCAATGACAGTGAGCATAACAATCATTGCCCTTATGCCCGAAGATGAATTCAAGAACATTCCAAGATGTAACGGTCCTAGTGGACGAATTATCTACTCGTGAGCATAACCATCCTTGCCCTTATGCCACAGAAGAATTCAAGAACAGTCCAAGATGTAATGGTCTTAATAGACTAACTACTCCGTGACAGTGAGCATGACAAACCTTGCCCTTGTCTAGTGCTCCAAATGGCAGACTATCCAGAAATTTCAATGAAACAAAATTTTAGAAAACATTCTTACTTGTGGTTAGACATGGTAAAAGTAAATTAATTTTGGCATTAGTGCACTGCAGTACATCATTTACTGCTTAAAAGGCCATGGAATGTTTGCTCTCAATCTGAATTGCTAACCATATATACTCTTTAACATTGAAGATTAGACTCATAGAAAGAATATAAAATTGTAATAGTGCAGAACTGTGCTAATGTGTACTTGAAAACTCACTGTCCACACGCTGATAAATAAAAAAATAAAATAAAAACCTCACTGCCCACATAAAAATCCCCACCTCTATTTTTAGAATTCAAATTGATGACACATAAAATCTCATAATTTGGCTGACCAATTGTCGCTCGACGCGTGTACCTCAACTGCTAGATCAACAAACAAGCTCGTAGACTTGACGCACCTGAGTTGGCATGCAATTCCCCCTCAAGAAGGAAGTGACCTGAAACTGCGCTTGAAAGACCAAAACAAGCAGCCAAGACAAGAAGAAGCCAAGGAGTGTCAAAGGGCTGGATAAAGAGTAAGACTTTCATTCACATATTCTCTCTAAATTACTTTTAGTGGTTTGGACCCTTTTAGTAGAGATTTGCATTTACACCCGAGGAAGATTCCAGTGTACTCGTACTGGGTTTCACTTAACGGATGTCTTCATCTATTTTAGTGTTTAAACCCGAAGGAATTAGGAGTTTTAATCCGGCCACGTGGTCAAGAATACTACAAAGCAGTTTCAGTGTCAGCTCAATCAAAAATGGTCATCAGTAATCACAAACTTTTCTTGAATTTTGGACATTATTGCATATTTAAAATTGAACCAGTATCTGAATGTCATATAAACACACACATGTCCATCTTTTTGTAACCAAGATAGATTTGTCCCTCTGCATAAGTGAAATACTATGCTCTCAGGTAGTTCATATCATTTTAGTATAATACCAAACTCAAGCTTCCTCGAAATTGAACATTCTAAGCTAAAATTAAAATCTAATTCTCAAACTGATTTGCACAAACCTTCTAATACTCATTTCAATCTAATAGCTCAATCAATCCAAAATTAAACCCAAAAATTCAGCAACCCAAAGGAACTCAAAATTCCATTTCTAAATAAAGCAAGAATTTATATAGACCCAATTGAAATTCAAAGCAGAAGCTTTAAAATCTCACATCAAAGCAATGATTTACAGCAACTAAACACACGCTCCAGAACTTTATCCAAGAAACCAACACTAAATTTAAACAAAAGAAACTTAAAATGAAAAAAAAATGAACTGAAAATTGAGTACCTGTTTACGGTTAAAGGAGAAAAGGCAATAAAATCTGCCGTTGCACTTGAGTTGTCGCTGCAGAGAAGACCATGTTTTAGCATTCCGATGGAGAATTTTTGCACTGAGTCGAGAACGAGTTGAGTGAGCGAGGTTTTGGATTGGGCTGGTTCGTGAGTAGCGTAGGTTAAGGAGTTGCGCCATGGATTTGATTTGTTCTTCGAAATAAGAAGCTTGCTCTATTTCTTTGGCCTTCTGGTTATGGGTTCATCGTGCGGAATCGACCTGTCGTATATTTCTGTCTGTTAGAAATAGCATTTCAGTCTTCAAGCGGAATCGACTTGTCGTTATATACTTGTATTGTTCATTTTATCCGATCCGGATAATGTTTTAAATGCAAGTGTACGTTTAAAACATCAACCCATTCAATGAATGTGTCCCATGGCTTTCTCTTCCCTTAACCTTGTGTGGGGTTAAGAGAAGAGAGTGTTTTACATATGTTTAACATTCTTTATCCTACCACGGCCCACTTGACCAAGTGGTGACAAGACTCGAGTGCAAACTCGAGGACTCGCGAGATTTCTCATGAGCGTGGTATGAGGTTGGGATGATAGTATATGTATGAGTGTGAAGTTTTTTTTAATTTATATATACAGTAAATCGTAAAAGAAAAACATTCTTTATTCTCTTAACACATACTATAATGAATATTATATTGGAGCTAAATTTAGAGTCGGATTGGATTGTTGAACCTTAATTAGCCGATCCTATAGAGATTTTGGGTTGATCGAATTATGATTGGGTCGGGTTTCGAGTTTAAGGTCTTGAAGCCAACTAGAGGAGGAGGGTGTGTTAAGCTTCATTGTGACTGTTGGAGAATGGCTAGTCGGGAATTAGGTGGTGGCTAGAGGCTATGATCGTGCTTTTTATGAGGTGGGATGAGCTAGTGAAAGGCGAGGCGTGGGCGGTACTAGAGGATGTGAGGGGGGCATTAGAGAAGGGTTTACAAAAGATATAGTTGAGTCAGATGCACATTATGTGGTCTCGTTTCTAGTTCAAAGTGAAGCTTGTCGGAGTCGTATAAGACTACTTATTGGTGATTATTTAGAGCTAAAAGATGTTTTTTTTTGTCAGGTTTTGATTTGTTTTGTTTATTCCCAAAACGAATCAGGTACCTCGTGAGTTTGTTAGACTACAAGGTTTTATGTTGAGTTGTCGGTTTGGAGTTCGGCTCCTCAAACTTGCATTAACTATTTCTTTATTTTTTATTATTGATTACGAAAGTTGTATGAATAAAACAACTAGTGAACACTTGTATAGTTGTAATTAGTACACAATTTTTTTTTAATGAACACTAAATACTCATTTTGGAGGGAATAAATTAACATATAAGTAAGCATGTTGTCCAACACACAATCTAATTGGTCAAATGAAGATCCAATCACAACAAAATTACCATTCAATTACAATATTCTCTTCCAACACTCATGTTCAATCCACCAATAATATATTGTTGAGCTATTTGACCCCACACCACTTGGCATCAACCAAACTTGAGACTTACATTACATAATTCACATTACACATCTTCATTTATTCATTTCTCAAAACCAATGAGTATTGAGTAACTTTTTTCCTTCAACAACACAAACAAAACCTCATTTTTGTCAAACAACCACAACAAAACCTCTCTCAACTACAAAACGACAGTTATTTCATAATATTTTTCTCATTCCTTTGATCAAGAAACTGTCGTCTGGCATTGGCAGATCCTCAGTAGTTGACCAAACTTAATCACATCCAACGGCTCAGCTCCAATCAAGAAACCACATTTCACATTGACCAAAATACCCTTCACCAGGTCCATAACGAAACACACAAACCTCAGGAAAATGATGGGCAATATGGTAATTTCGCACCCACATTTTGGCTGCCAGAGACACTGTACAGCACCCACCTGCATCTTTATCCTCCATTTCTCTTATCTTTTACTTTAAATTTTAAAAGTAAAAACAGATGGTCAGGTGGACAGACACCACCACCTGCAACTTTCCAAATTACGACATTGCCCTCAATAATCACCCCACCCACCTGAGACAACCAGGGACTGAATCGTCTTTTTCGCTGAAAAATAATTATAAAAAATAGGAAGGGCAGGTTCGTCATTACAGTGTTATAAAGAGAGAGACAGGGTGAGGAGAGAGAGAGAAGACAGAGAAGAGAGAGAGAGGAGGTGAGAGAGAGAGAGAGAGATAAGACAGAGAGAGCCGTTTGTGTCCGTTTTTTCGGTTAATTTATAGGAGGAGAAGAGAGAGCTATGGTGTCGGACCAGGATATAGCGAAAGGGGTGGAGACGCTGCTGCGTCAATCTGACCCGAACTCTGTCACCACTTTAAACGGCGTCGTGCAGCAGCTGGAAGCCAAGCTAGGGCTCGACCTCTCCCACAAAGCTGGCTTCATCAGGGAGCAGATCAACCTCCTCCTCCGCGTACACCCGCAGCAGCAGCAGCAGCAACAACAACCTCCGCCGCCGCAGCAGCAGCAACAGCAGCAGCAACAGACGCAGCTTTCTGCAAAAGACCATTTTGCCCTCCAGCACCACCCTCAATTTGCTTCGCAGCAGTTTCCTTCCCATTTTGCCCTCCACCCTTTCCACCATGATCTCAACTTCCGCCAGCCTCAGCATCCCCAGCAGGTGGCGCCGCCTCGAGGACCTGTCCAGCTCCACCACCTTCAGCAGCAACAACAGCATCAGCATCAGCAGCAGCAACAGAACCAGCAGCAACAGCAGCAGCAGCAGCATCACCACCAGCAACAGCAGCCGCAGCTGGTGAAAAAGGCGGAGGCTTTACCGCGAAATGCCACCGTTGCAGCCCCGGAAATGCCGAAAGAAAGGTTTGTTTTGCTCTTTAGGGTTTGTTTTGCTTATTGGGTCACATGATTCTAGGGTTTTAGAGCTTTAATTGTCAATTTTTGGTTTAGGGATTTATTTGGGCGACATTGCTTAGCGAGTTTGGTTTTTGTTTGCTGTGTCTTATTGTTTTGCGAAATTAGGGGTTTTCGCAAATTTGTTATTTGAGTTGAAAATTCATTTATTTAGGGGTGCAAATGCACAAGATTTGGTCATTATCTGTTATTTATTTCGGAAGTTCAATTTCTTGGCTGTTAGAACTTTGAAGTGTAAGTCAAACTGACAAGTGACATCACATTTTGGGTTCCTTCACTATCTTGTGCTCTCTCTCTCTCTCTCTCTCTCTCTCTCTCTCTCTCTCTCTCTGTTGTATTTTGTAAAATCCATGATTTTCAAATTTATTGTCTGGCTGTATTTTTCACTTTGATATTTATTGTGTTATATGCTTCTATTTTACTTCCCAACATATCATCTATGGCTGTACAGAAATTAAGCCTATTCTGATGGTAGCTACAGGGATGTTGTTAATGGCTCCTAGTTATATCTTCTAAGGTTGCTTTTGTCAAAACTGTTATGAGTGCTTAGCTCTATCAGTTGCTCATTTGATAATTGATATTTTATCTTCTCTGCTGTATAAGTATAACCCATTTTAGTTAAAACTTAGAGTATATATTTGGGTGGTCTCATTTACCTCGGCGTGCTACCTACTTCATTGATTGACTGTTCTCTCACTTTGAGAAACTTAGTGCACAGCATTGCTGCAACAAGCTTGTATGCATTGTTGCTACTCTCAGCTCATCTTGCCTTTTTTGTTATCATTCTCCAGTAGTTTCCTTTCTTAACGGGTGATTATAATATTGTGTCATTAATTGTTCTAGTTCTTTTCTTTTTTCTTTTTGTGGATTAGTCTATATTTACATGCTCTTATTAGACTCGAGGAGTTTTATCGTCCTCATTTTTCTGCTCACTGAGTTAAATGGAAACTTTGACCGGCATTCTTATGTTTCTATTTACTTGCACATTTTATGCTCAGGGAGTTACCATTGTCATTTTTACCGTTTATTGGTTTTAATGAAAATGCTGAATATTTTATGTCCTGCATATAAGTTTTCCGGGCTAATTATGCTGCTCTTTGTATGCCACCTTACATTATGAAGGGTATATGATCAATGCATGACTTGATGCATTTGTGTCAATTGTATTTCTATTGCAGTGCTCCAGTTGGAGCCAAAAGAAGAGGAGGTCCAGGGGGTCTAAACAAAGTTTGTGGTGTATCACCAGAACTTCAGGTCATTGTTGGCGAACCAGCTTTGCCAAGAACTGAGGTTGGTGATCACAGATAGCGGGTCCTCTTGATGTTGCTAATCCACTATGTTCAGTGATCAATGATAGTCATACTGTTTCCCCATTTGATCATATACATAGATATTCTAAGAACTCAGTGTTTCTTGATTTAGATTGTGAAGCAACTTTGGGCATACATTAGGAAACACAACCTCCAGGATCCAAGTAACAAAAGAAAGATAATCTGTGATGATGCTCTGCGTGTGGTATTTGAGACGGACTGCACTGACATGTTCAAAATGAACAAGCTGCTAGCCAAGCACATTATTCGGCTTGAGCCTACAAGTATGTATATGTGGTATGCTGGTATGACGTGTGACATTTGTCTTTTTTGCTATAATGACTTAAATCCCTCTGTTTTCCCCTGCTTATGTTTGCAGAGGAGTCAAGTCAAGCTAAACGGTTGAAGGTGGATGTTGAGTCCACTACTGAAAGTGCTGACCCTCCTCAGTCTCTTGCTCAGTCTCCGGTTGTAATATCTGAAGCACTTGCCAAGTTCTTAGGTGTTGGAGGAAGGGAGATGCTCCAATCAGAGGCATTGAATCGTGTGTGGGAGTATGTAAAGAATAACCATTTGGAGGTGAGTGGGTGTGGATGATTGTGCTTCTTTTCCAACATCAATATTTCCGGGAAATTGATTGTTAAATTTTTGTGAATTGGTTATTCTTCCAAAATTTGCTTGTTCCTTCTGATAAAAGTCACGTTCCCTCATCTGTTGTAGTTTGTGATATCTTGCCTTAAAGAGTTATTAGTTTCAATTATTGTGCTTTACAATAACTTGTTTGTCTTTCCTCTAATCTCTCATTGGTATAATAGTGTTAATACTTAATTGTTGGGTTATACGTAGTTAAGTAAGCAGTGTAGCAGTGAATTTAATTGCCTTTTTGGTTTATACTTTTAGGATCCTTTGAATTCTATGGTGATACTATGTGATGCAAATCTCCGCGAGCTTCTTGGATGTGAAAGCATTTCTGCGTTGGGGATACCAGAGATGTTGGCTCGTCATCATTTATTCAAGCGGACATAATGTGTGGTTAGTCTGACATCCTTTGAAAGTTAGTCCTCCTTTTATCTCACATTAAGTTTGCATACAAACCTATCTACATGCAGATCCATTACATTTTGACATGTTTGTTCTCTCCCTCGCTGAATGCTTTTGGTACTATTAGTCCATTGTTGATTTTGTCCAGTTGTTAGGTTCTTTACTCCCGACCTTATGCACTTCCCCAAATTGTATTTGTATCTATCATTATTGTTCATAACTCCCAACTTTTTTGGCCTTGTTTGTTGGCTGCATCAAATTGAAATTTTGTCTACTATCTGATCTTATTTTATGGATTATTATTTACCAATTTTTACAAAGATAGGTGGTAATCTTTTTATTATTATTTCCTTTTGTGCAGATATTAGGGACTTCTGCCATCTTAACTTTCTGATGGCCCAACTGATAGTGAAGAAGTTTCTTTTTATTCCTTTGTTGACTTTGGTTAGGTGATAGCTTTTTGTCTGATCAGAATGTAATTGTAACCTGGGCTAATTGGCAAGGATTATATTGTAGTTATGCCATTGCCTAGGGTTTTAGGCTTTATTTTTTTCTTCTTATCTAATTGTCGTTTTCGTTTATGAAATCCCTAACCTCAGAATTCACATTACTGATCTTAAATGACAAATCCTAGTTTTGTTAGTACACATCTGAAATGTGTGTTTCGTATGATTTCAACATGCTTGTCTGTTGGAGAGACGCCAAATTCTTAAGTTGCATAATATTTGTTTCATTTACTATTTACAACTTTGTTTACCTTATTTCAGTGACACCAAATGTTTCATGAATGTATAATCTTTCAGAAGATGAAAAGTGACTGGATTCAAAGGACTTAAATACATACAAAGGTGAGGTTTAAAAGATTAATGATAAAGCTGTGAAGACTAAGAGAGAGAGTAGTAGAATGTATAGCAACCTCTTCCTGTTTTTCTTGTTCTTAAACACTCCTTTAAAGGAGCAAATCTTGCATGTCAGAGCCATCACAAATGCCATCAGTTTCTGCATCAAACACACAGAAATCAAGAACATAATCAGGATGACCAGACTAGTAGTTATGTGCTGGAAATAGAATTTTGGTTACCAATCTTAGAGGCTCAAGGTGAAGGAGTGGTTCCATGATCATCTCCACATTCCTGAGACCATGTACAAAACCAAAAAGTTGAAATATTCAAGTTTCATAGTATGTAATGACAATATATATTTCATATCAGAAGCTGCATGCACCTTATTAGGACCTTTCCATGGTAGACATGGCAGGTATAAAAACTGAAACCCTTCCCCAAAGGCATACCTGTTTTGCTACATTCTGCACAGAATGAGAATATGATTATATTTGATGATGAAGTAGAGATTTTAATTTTAATTTTATGATGAAAATGATTATATATGTACCTAGTCTCCATTTTACTCCAACACACAGCCCATCTGTTATTGTTGGTGTTATCACAAATTCAATGCTATCCCCCAAAGTTCTTATCAGATAACCAATGAACTCCACCACTTGCTGCACACACCAAACCAAAAAAGTTCTGATTTTTCAGTTCTGAATTAGCACATATATGCTGTGTGAGTCCAAGATTAATAGTCATTTGTACCTGCTTCCCTTGGAGGGGTTGCAAAAATGAGATGAAATTGCAGAAACATCGGCATTCGTCTCCAATTATATCAGACAACTCTCGGGGGTTCTTGTTCTTGATCGCGGAATAGAACTTGAGGACTGCCTCTAGAGCTCGATGATCTTGCTCTCCAGATTCCGAGCTTGTAGCACTCAAAGGGGATAGAGGTATGTGCCTTCTGGAAGGGAAGCTACTTTTAAGAAATGGTGATGAATGAAATTCAGCAGCAACATGATGAGCAACTGGTTTGTGTAAACTTCTGTTGTAACAAGGATTGATATTGTGTGAGTTGTTGGCTCGAGAGACGATGAAAGAGACCGGGCTGGAGATTGTTCGACCAATGCTATAGTGTAGAGTTGGAGAAAGAGAAACTAGACCCATTGAAATGGATGATTTTGAAAAACATCCAAAACCTAGATGTGAAAGCAATGGTTTTGTATAGAAAGCTGAGTAAAGGAAACAAGTAAAGAAAAGAATGAAGCAGTTGGTTAAAGGGAAGTTAGGTATCTTCTGAAATAGTGGCCAAAGCAGTGAACTGTGTGTAATCTCTCATGTATAAGAACATTTTTGTCTGGAATTTATTCATGTATCATTGTTGTTTTCTTTTTCATAAAAAAGTTTGAAGTATATATAACAACACATGTGAAAATACAATAATACACAAACAAATAGTTTTCCTTTTATTTCCAAGCTCAAGAAGATTATCAAGTGTGAAATATTAGGAGATTTATTTGACAAAGAAGATTCTATAATTTTTTTATTATCAGTTGAGCTATGAAATACCACCATATACTGTTGGCAAAGAAGTTTAAATCCGAAACTTCAAAAAGAATTTAAAACTATTAACTTGTTTAGCTAAACATGCTTGGGTGGTATAATGTACATGTTAGTTATATATTACTTTTAATAAATAAATTATTTTAGGGTTATTTAATTAGGTGTGTGTACGAATTGCCGTCTTTCTCGTTTAAATAGCGATATCTTGAATTGTCAGATAACTAATTGTCATCTTTCTCGTTTCAATAGCGAGCTTTTTCTTTGATAGCAAATTAAGATGATGTTAGATTTGTGTATTGGCAGCGTATAGATTCGTAGTGAGTTTTTCGTTTGATGTGTGTGTAGGGCAATTGGAGATTCATGACAGTTGTAGGGAAGGAGGTGGTGGTTTGGAATATGGTGGTTTAATTAGAGCGCTCAAATCAGCCTTCGAGTTTGTTACAAAATCAAATGGCAGACCGGTGGTCAAATGCAGGAGGAGGATTTCACTTCCTTCGACTTGCTTATTCAAGTTGAATGAGAGAATTTTAGTAATTCGACTTAATTTTTCGAGACGTTCTAGCGGTTGAGGCTCAGTTTGGTAGTGTGAAGCTTTTTTCCACCCTACGAGTTATTTAGATTATCGACTCTAGCCGTATAAGTTTTTCAAACCCTCAATTTGACGTTTTCTTTATTAGGTGTTTGTGTGCAATTTTGCCCCTGAAACGGTGGTCTTGCAGGCACAGACAAATACATGAACGACGAAGCTAACACTTGAAACTACCGAACGCGACCGTACTGACTCCGCCGAATCGGCAACGAAGCAGAGACACAAGATCAGGCGAGCAACCGTATCTAGAGTGGTGCTGCAATGGCGGAGGATCTCGTACTGGACACGGCCATCAGAGATTGGGTCCTGATTCCGCTATCGGTGGTGATGGTACTCATCGGAATACTCCGCTACTTCGTCTCCAAGCTCATGCGCTCTTCCCAGGTCCCCGATCCCAAGATCGTCAAAGAAGGGTCTCTTTCCTCTACCTTCTCTTCTCTTCCCTTCTGTGGCTTTCAGTTGTCAGAATCTCGATTTCAATTGCTTTTTTGTTGTTGCCGTCTGTGAATTTTGGCAGGCAAGTCATCATTAGAGCTCGGAATCTGCGTGGCGCAGCTAATTTCATACCTGCCAAGGCGTTTCGTACTCGTAGACTCTATTTTAGCAACGAGGTTTGTTTTGATTATGTTTGGGGATTTGGATATATGTAGTATTGGTTTTATTGCAGATGGATTGTTAAATTTGGTATGGTTGTGTAGATGAACTTAGTGT
>JAYMTE010000431.1:0-18347 GCA_036897545.1 Pelargonium fulgidum
GAAAGATATTAATTTCAGGTGCAAAAAACTAACTTATACGAAATTGCGGATCCCTTAAAATTCCTTAGAACTAAAACTCTCCTGGATTTTTACACGTGAAAAGTCAAAATATCCCAAGAAATAACAAGCACAGATTCTAGTATCGGGACTTATTCGAGGCTTCGTATTTATATTTAATAGGCCCTGCCTTAGTTATTAGACTTTACTGAAGGATTTTTAAAGCTGAATTACAACTCTGCACTTATGGGTTCTTTTTAAGAATAAGAATTAGAAACTTCCTTTCTTTTATTCCAGTAGCTTCTGTAAAAATTCTAGGCTTAGCTTAGCTCTTCACTTTATTGATTGACGGGGATTTTATAGAACATAAAGAAATGCAATCTGAAAAAACACTTCAGGAAATTTCTTGCTTTTATCAAGTTTTCCTTGCATCACTGCATTATTAATTTTCTGGTTTTTTTACTTTTGTTCATTTTATTAGTTATAAAATTTGACTTGGAATTCATTTTGGTACTAATAGCATGAACTCCGTGACTTGAACCCACAAGAAGCAGCTTCACTAAGGGTGTGCACTATCGTTAAAGTAAAAGGATCACCAATCCCCCCTTAATCTAAAGTGTAACAGTTAGTTATAGAATAAAATTTTTACAAAAAGCGACCGAGTTTTCAATTTTATCTATCTAGAAGGGGTTAACCTTGAGTTAGAATTCTAGAGAGTCTCCTTAGCTTAGCTAATTTCTACCTTTTGTTACGTAAATCCCTTACCTTACATTTTCCTATTAAGTACTGTACTTTAAACCCCTCAATAAACCTATTC
This sequence comes from Pelargonium fulgidum, assembly GCA_036897545.1. Classification (NCBI taxonomy): domain Eukaryota; kingdom Viridiplantae; phylum Streptophyta; class Magnoliopsida; order Geraniales; family Geraniaceae; genus Pelargonium; species Pelargonium fulgidum. The sequence continues at coordinate 815 of JAYMTE010000431.1, forward strand.
GCGGGATTTATATATTTAAAGTTCCGCTGTAAACCAAGGAAGCTTTAGGAATTTCATTTAGGAGTAAAAGCCCGGGATTTTCTTTACTTAAGAAGACCGCTCCGCTAGATGTGGTATATATAAAGACTTCGGAATAAATAAAAAGGAATTTGGCAACTAAGGAAGGATAAAGTCAAATAGAAAATTATGGGGATATAGATAAATAGAAAAAAACGTTATTAGCAGATACTAAAAGTATAGTAGAATAGAAAAGATAGTAGGTGTCTCTATCAGTAAGAGAGGAGCTAGTTCCTTCTGCAACTAGAGTCTTTTAGTGTTACTATCTCAGGAGCCTTTATACATAAACCCGGAATTTTCCTAAAACAAGGCAGAAAACAACCTATACTCTTATCCTGCTGTGGAGTCTTTCCCCGGGTAAGAGTTCTCTGGTTTGCAGTAAAGAGGAGTCTAGCAGTTTTAGGTTATCCGGTTATCTGAAAGTTAAGAGCTTATTAGGTCTAAAGTACGAAGTTCTTATTTCCTTCTGAGTGCTTTATTCCGATCTAGTAAGTAAAGGAGTTTAGAATTTTGTTATAATATGGAGGCTCTCCTTTCCTTGGCTAAGAATTGGAATATAAATAAGTGAAAAACCTAGTGCTTACTTAATGGATTCCCGGAATAGGAGGAAAGAGACTCATAATTATCTAGTGAGGTTCGGTTCCTGAAAAATAATGGAACTCTCTGAATTCTAGCTTTGGTATCCGCTATAGGAATTGTTGCTTTCCGTATTGTACCCAGAACTCTATATAGATATACACCTCTTCTTAATTTCTGCTTTTGGCAGGCAAGTAAATCAGTAATTGTTAAAAATTTCTTGGTTGGATACTCCAACGACTTCGAAATATAGTCTAAGTACGGAACTCCTAACGAGAGATTTTTATTACACTCCTTTCCTAGTTGATCCCTATAAGGATTGGCTAAATTTCCTTGAAATTGCAGTAAAAGTAGTTTTCAATAGTTAGACAGTAGTATAAGGATAATAAATAAGGAATCCCTCAAAGTCAGTAAAAATAACATTTTTTTAAGGAGTCAAACTCTTATATATAGAAAGGTTTCTTCATTAACAAACTAGGACAAAAACTACCTCCTTGATTTTTAGATAAGAGTACCTGGTAGAGATATAGTGACTTATATTATAGAAGAATTCTACTTTTTTGAATATAAACCGGGTTAGAATTTCCTTTCAAAATTGTCGGCACAAACTTCAAAATAATTAGGTTAAACCCCGGCTATAGGAGCCTCTCTTTGGTATATTCAAAGTTATCTAACGGGAGTTCATAATATAATAAGGGATCTTACACTATGCTGCTTAGCAGTCCTCATATAAACAAGTAATATCCGGGCTTTTCTATTCGAAGAGACTCAAGACTTTTTCCTAGAAAATCCTCTACAATATTGCCTATTAATGTCCTGAAAGTTTGAGTTTCCCCTGGTCATTTTTAGTAGTAAGCTACTCAGTTTAGTAGGCAAGGTGCGGTAATCCCTCTTCAAGAAGGTAGAAAACTATGAAATTAAGGGCTAAAAAGTACTCAAAATTCTTTAATAAAACCCAAAAAGGATAAGGATTAAGAAAATGCATACCTTTTTTTTTATTACCCGACAGGTTTGCTAATATGTACTAAATAAATCTATAACCCGAAAAAGTTCTAGTTCAGAAAGTTCTTTGTCAGTATGAACAGAGTCTTGCTAAGCTATTGAATTAGTATACTATTTCTTAAAAAGAAAGCTATGTTCTTAAAACTAAAGTTTTCCTATCCATTTTAGATATGGAAGAGCTCTTAGTATTCCTAGGTACATAAAAAGAATTTTACTAAATTGAGGGCTTTGCTGTCTAGATAAGCATCTAATGTTTTACCTTTGAGTTCCTGCTCTTGTTGCAAACTTACTAGGGAACTCCCTTTATTTGGGTGTTTAAAAATGAAACTCTATATCAAGATAACACGACTCGAAATCTACGACATTATAAACTTGTTAAACTCCTTTGAAGGAGCTCCTTGGTTTTGAATTTGAATAAAGCTTTGTTTACGTATTTTCGATAGGCTTTTCATAAGTAGGACTTCTCTATAAAGTATTTTTCAATTATGCTGCACTAATCATAGGTAGCCCTCGTAACGAGCGGGTTCCCCTTTGAGTCTCAACTTTATGGAATCTCTGTAAGAGTTAGATTCACAATCTTTTCAGTAGTAGCTCTTGTAAAAAAATACTGTGTTATGCTAAGAGTTTCAGGCTTAAGAGCTTGTTCTTGGAGTTTTTGTCTTAACTTTTAATATTTCATCTTATCCTTATCACTACGAGTCTTTTGTAGTAACCGCCCATAGTCTATAAATCGCAATTAGATAAAGGAGCAATCACTTGTAATAATATTACAATTACAATAAGATCTACTCCATACTGATATACTGAATTCTAGTTATTAGAACTATCAGAGGCTTAGAATAGCTCAGTTGGTCGAACATTGCGCTTTTAAGTCTCATAAAATCAATCCTTAGATTATTAAATTGATTTAACTAGTTATAAAACAGAACTACTAGCTTTCTAACTTATTTTAGGTTATTCTGGTTACCTGTTCTAACTAGGAAAATAAGAGGAGCTCTTTTCATCTTGCATATCAGCAGATACTTCATTTCCTTTTTACACCTTTCTTAAATAAACTGCTACTCTAAGAAGTTTTTACTGTAGCCTGCTTGCTGTATGCCCCAACTTTGAAATTAGCTAGAAATTGAACTTATAAAAAAAGCTTTCTTTATAGAATACACAAATCCGAATGACACCCCTTTTTAGGTTATGTAATACCCCGACCATAGACCTATTCCTAATACAAATTCTATACTGACGCTTTTTAAACAATATGAAAAGGCTAGTATAGATATTCTTTTGAACAGTTTATTACAAAGGAATTAGATAAAGAACTCTAGACAAGCAAGACAAGCTTGCTTGGCATTATTCCCCTTGTTTGATTTAGTCTTTTGAAAAGGTTTCTTACAGAGCTTGTAAAGTATAGTTGTTACCAAGAATATAGGATTAACCCTAGGATATTTGACTATTTTATAGACTTCTTTTTTTTGAATCACTGCTATACTGTTTGTATGTCTTTGATCGGAGTTCGAATCCCACCCACTTTAACTATTTAAATTGGAAAGGGTCTCCTTTTTATGTATTAAATATTTTAGAGTATCTGAGTATAGAGTGTTTAGCAAAGGGTTTTCTAAATATTGATATTGAAGCTAATTTCTGTAATTTAGTTGAAGTGACATTTTTTTTCTTGGTGTAGCAAGGAAAGCTGACTTGTATTCTTCTGTGTAAGTCGGTCTTTATAGGCTTAGCTGGCAGGCAAAGGAGAGACTTAATTAGTGACGTTATTGCTGATAATTAGTATTCTGTAAGAGGTAAACAAAGGGTCTCATTAGAATAATGGGAGGAAAGACTCTATTAACTTTGGTTATTCACTAGATATTTCGCCAAAAGGGCTCTAAGTAATCCACTCTAAGGGCATTCTCAAAGCTTATATCCAAAGTCAAAGTGCCTTGACGTTTTTTTCATTTCAAGATTTTTAGGGTTTTCCTATATAAACATTTTTTCCTGAGAATCCTCCTTTTACCGAGGCCCCTGCTATGTTAACTAATTATAATTAAAAGGCGAGCCTGTTATCCTTATACAAACTAAATTAAGGATACCAAAAACGCCGCACTTATAAAATATTAACTTGAAAAGTGTGTAGCTAAATCTTAGAACTCTATTTGGGTTAATTCAAGAGGTCATTTGTTATACACAGCTGTACTTAACTTACAAGCTACTAATTCATACAAACAAAATAGAATTAATAAAAATAGGAGTTACTCAAAGAACCGGGGCTCCTGTTGAAGAGTAGTTTGCAAAAAAACTAGGATCGCTTTAGGAAATAACTAATTCTGGACCTTACTTACAGCGGTATTTTAGGTATTTTAAAATGAAACCTAGTTTCTAGAAATTCAAAGCAAAAGAGAAAAACTTCTGCGTGACTTAAGCTTATCTTTTCTATTACCTATTATCTAATCTATACCCTAATAAATATAGAACGAGGACTTCCAAATTACAAACTAGTAAAAGAATAGAGCGCGCGTGAATAAATACGAAGGTTCCTTTCTAGTTTTGTTACATTATTTTAAAGATTTATCCCGCACCTTGCTTATTTTTAGAAGGGGAGAGTCTCTGAATGTAGCTAATTGTTCTATTGTAAGCTAAGGAAATATAGAAATGTATTGTAATTTATTAATATTGTAGATAGTTATGGAATAGACTCTTGTTGCTTGGTTACTATTCCCCGGACTTTTTGTAGAAAATAATGTTGTTACGAAGTATTAAGAAATTTTAGAAAAAGTTTAAAGAAGTCTTGTATCTCTTAGTGTATGGATAGTTATCTATAGAAATTTTAATAGAGTTTTAGTTATCTCTTTATTTGTTTGTTACTACTACTGCTTTTTTATAGGAGCAACCGAAAAAAAGAATTTCCTTGCTTTATGGGTCTCCTAAAATGAAGAATTAAGGACAACCACTGAAAAAATTGACTTTAAAGGAAAAATTTCCCACCGACTTGCTCCTACTTAGAGTGGAACTCCCCTGCTTGTATATGCCCGCTAGATAGTTTAGCTAAGACCTCCTACCTTATTACTTGACCCTTGAGTTCCTTATGACTTCCTAACTTTAGCCCTACAGAATACAGGGAATACGTGAGTTCAAGTCCCAGCACCAAATTTTATCCGTAATGATCCGAAACTTAAAAAAGAGGAACCTATTTACCTTAGAGCCACAAACTTCTTCTTAAAAACCCGCATACCTGTATCTTTCGTATGGGCTAGGCAGTATCTTTAGGAGTCTTACTAGACCCAAACCTCTTAATACCAGATCTACTTCATTTCCTTTTAGTCTTGTAAAAAAAAGATAAACGAAGTCAAGGCTATTTATACCTTACAACTCCGATCCGAAAGACTCTGCCTTCTACTAACTTCCTACTTCTTTGACTTATACTTAGTATTCATTAACTTGTTTATCAATCAATATTAAAAACTTTTCATTAGATTTATTTACTAAGTACTCTTCTTTATAGCTACTGAATCTACTACACAAGGAAAAGTAATACAACAAATAGGATAGGGTTTCAACTAAAAAGGTCTTTCCTAAGTTACTTTATCCTAGATTCTAAATAATACATCTTATAGTAAATACTTTCTAAACAGGATTAAGATAACGAATACCTATTAATTTAATTAGAGCAATACTGAAGTTCTCATCTAACCATTTATTTATCACTTAGCGGTCTAGTAAATTTTTTAAAACATTTTAGCCCCCTATAGCTATAGAAAACTCACGTAGTTTGTCGAATAGATTTAATCTAGCTTTTAAATATTGCAACTTGAAACTGAAAGCTAACTGAGAATCCCCTGGCTTATACTACTCTTAAACTGCCTGTAACTATTATAGGAACTACTAAAGACTCTTACCTAGAATCTCTATAAGGTCCTATCCTCTTGATAACAATTAAGAAAAGAAGACTTTTAAGTACGAGACCTCATATATATGACTAATTACTAAACCTTATTACAAACCTAAGTAAGAATAACTAATAAATTAAAGAGCAATACAACTAGGCTCCTAAAAGATTCCTATAACTCTACTACTTATTTATATATAATAAGATAATAAGAAGATACTTTTAGAGAATAGAATCCCTATAAGAGGATATCGGCCGGAATAAGACAGGGAATTTGGGGGCTCGTAAGTAAGAGAGTGAGATTAAAGGTAGCGGTATTGTCAAGACTCGTAGTAACATATAGAATTGGAGTCTAGGTATAGCTCTTTAGAAAGCGAGTAAGTCAAAAAGAGAGCAATTCAGTTAGATTGTATATAAATTTCACTTTAGTCAGCAACTTAGAATCTCATCCATAAAGAAAAAAAAATCAAGGTACAAACGGGGTAAACCATAACTGCATTTTTTCTTTTTGAAAAGGAAATTCTCCTCAGTTTTAAACTAGAACCCCTTGGTTACTGTCTTGGCTGCGGATATTCTCTTCCTGAAAAAAAAGTAATAAACAACAAAAGTTACTTACATACACCCCTAGACTCTCCTTTTATTATACTTTTTAATAGACCACAAAGGAACCGTGCAAAATAAGAGAAACCCTTTAGACACCAGTAAAGTCCAGCAAGTTTTGTACTAAAGCTATAACTTCTTACTTTTTTTTTAACATTTTTAGATTAGTAAGACTTTTTGAATTGAACCCACGATATTACTAACACTATAAATTTCGTTTGCTTTATTAAGTAATCAGGAACCCGATATCCTCTCTAATCTAAATAACCGGGATTACCTACTTTGTCTTTTAAAGAAATTTTTTTGATTGACAAGACTTTCTCTATATTCCTGGTTAAATTTAGTCCGAAAACCCAAGCTAGTAAAGAATTTTAAAGGGGTTTTCTATATACCGAACTGAATATTCTATAGCAGATGTAAACTATAAAATCTTAGGAATAGACTCCCGGGGCCTCTAAGAGAGTAACCGGTTCTAATCCCATAATATCTAAAGTAAGACTGAATATACAACTTAATACTAATATACTTCTTCAAATCAAAGACCTTGAAATTTTTCAGAGTTTTACTTAATTAAATTGGATTCCTTGTTTACTTATTTTATTAACTTGTATCAGGAGTTTCTTCGTATTTTAATCTTCAGTAACTTCTACTTTGTTATCTAAGTATACGTATTTGCGAACTCTATTTATACCTATGCTAAGAGTTTATATGCCTTTAAATGTACTAGGAATCCTAAAAAACTTATTCTTAAAATTCTATATTTGTGAAATCCCCTCTCCTTAACAAGACTCTCTCTTTAATTTATATCCCCCGGACCCCTATAATTTGCTTTTTAGCAAGGAACAGTAAACCAGATATTTACCAAATACTAAGTCTCCTGTCACAAAAAATTACTTAACCCTTCAAAAAACTTAATTTAAAGAAAGGCTTAAAGAGGTGAGCTAAGCCCCTTTTGTCAAAATCTACGGCTTTGCAGAAGTCAAGAATTACTCAAAGATATTGGGAGGATATATTTTGAATCTATATGAAATCCGTAAAATAAAAAAGGCATTTTTGTGTACTATCCAAAAAAATAAGGAAGATTCTTAGGACCTCCAAAGACCTAAATTACAAACAAAAAATGAAAGTGGATCCCCTCTTAGCTTATTGTAGAAATTCCTAACTCTTCACTCCTTCTGCTGCAGTAACTTTAGGTTCTATTAGTACTAAAAGGCTCCGGGTATACCGCGGAGATAAAAAAAAGGGGGACTCTTGAGTAAATATTCTGTATAATATCAGGCAAAAGAAAGAGGTACCTTGAAAAGAGTCAATTACAGTAGAAAGTATTTAACTAGGGCTAGGGAATACCTAAACTCCCAACAAATTCGGAGTATAATTCAACGAAAAGAAAGTACTTTCGCGGAAGCGGATAAGAAAAAAAAAAAGATAGAGTCCTTGGTTATCCTCAGTCTCAGCTCTATAGGATAAGACTCGTTTAGTTGTATACCACAGAGTAAGAAGAACTCCTGCATATCTTAATCATGAAATAGAGTCACTACCCACGCGTTAAAAAGGATCTTGTTGTATATATGCTATTACCTAAAACACAAGCTAAAGTATGTAACACCCCTAACTATTGGCCATGCGAACTGCTCTATTTGAGGTTTATACACCTAATTGAGGCTACCGGCTCCCGTTTCTTTACGAATCTCTTTTTATGAAATTTGAAATCCCCTCTACAGCAAGTTAGATCTCTTTAAGCAATTTTACTTGTACGTAGTTATAAAAAAAACTTTTGAAACTGGACTTAAGTACCACTCTTGTCTGATTCAAAAAGCTAAAAAAGGGCTCGTACGTGGAGCCTATGAATATTAATATATAAGATTAAGTAGGGTACTTAAAAAAACTCTTCGTTTACACTATTTCATTTCCTAAAAGCCTTAGACTTTGGAATACCGAGACTAAATGCGGGGTCTAGGCCTCACCTTCTAAACTCAATTAAATATGAAGTTGTATCTTCTACTCCTTTAAAGGGACGGTGCAGAAAATACCGCTATAGACTTACAGAATATGCCTAAATTTTTAAGATAAGAAATGTGAAAATTTTAGTTTAGAGGAGCTTGCTAATCTAATGGAGATTAATTAAGACTGCCCTAATCAGCTAAGAAATTCCTTATTACGAAGCCAGAACCCTTTATAAGCCCGGGATCCTTAATTAAAACCTCCCGGTTATTATTTTAAAGACTCTCTTTGACACGAGGGATCCTGTAAACAAGTATAAAGTGCACCCTAATTTGTCTATTATCGTGAAAGGCAGTCCTGATACTAATTAATGACATCTTAGGATCCACTATAACTTCTAAACCGAGTTCTGAGAACGTATTTGCTTTTCCCCTGCTTAAAGTCCTTGTAAAATACGTTATTTGATCTTGATACTATAGTAGAGAGTGATCTAGATAACTTAACCCTGGATTTCCTGCCTCAGAAGTGCGAGAGAGCTTTTTTATAAATTTATAAAGCTGTTACTTTATCCGCGAGTATCTTTTCTTTGTGCTTAGCCGAGCTCTAGGGACCTAAAAATTTTTTAAGCATGCTATCCAAGAAGTTCTTCCTGAGTGGTGTGTACTAGAAAAAATAGGAGTTGCTGTTTCAAGTATATATCTATTTGTTTTACGAAAGATTCAAAAGTTGTTGAAAAGGATATATAAAAGGACGCTTACTAGAGATTTTTAGGTCTAAAAGAAAGTTAAAGTTAGACTTCATTCTTATAGAACAATGGGGGCTGTGCTAATAACTTTTTACTATACAATTTTTTCAAAAAGTTTTATACAATTCAGTAACTGAGGAGATTCTAATTTATTTCGTACCTGTTCCAGAGTCTACCCCGATTCAGGATTATTGGCGCCTCAAACTTCTTCTTTATAAGAATCCTCCCCATAAAGGGCCCCCTATTTGGTACCAATAAAAACCTCTTTTTCTTTTTAAATAAAGGAGGACTCCACTAAATACAGGAATCCCGATCTTTTCTAACTAATATGCAGTGGCTTTAGAGTTCAACTTAATATTCCTATTCGTTTTTGCCTCTTTTTTAGAAACTTTACTCCTTAAATAAATCTTACCTAAACCCTTGCGGGTCTCTACACTCAAATTTTACAGCCCTTTTTAATTCTTGACCTCGGAGCTTCAGTTATTAGTTATTAGACTCGAGTTACCCTAACTTTGGATTATCCCTACAAATTGTAATATAAGGCTGAGAAACTTAACTTTAAAAATTAGATTCAACTTCCTACACTAAATATCGGGGTTTAGTCTGACACGGAGTTTTTTCAGCTTTCCTAAAGTAGGTTTATAAGAGATTTGGGATTTCTCTAGTTTAGGGGCAGCCCCTGGTGTGGTGGGTGAATGCGATGCAACAAGTCTCTTATAACTTTTATTAAAAGCTACCCTTTTGTTTGAAATTCAGGAAATAACTAAACGACTCCTATAAAAATTTATAGATTGAAGTGGAAACTAGAGGGTTTACGCATTTTATCTTTGAAATCATTACAATTACAAGAGAGCACCTAAATAGATTCCAAAAAAATAAAGCTTAATTCTGGCTACCTTTTCGAAGTCAAGAAGAATAGTCTATTTACATTTAGGGGGGATTCTTTAGACAAGAGCTTTTTAGTTTCTCTTAGTGGCTTTGCTGGATCAGAAAGAGTCAAGCGGTATCACATCTCGTAGCAGCAGCTTGGAGCGGTTAGGAAGGAGTCTAAAACAGGGGGGGGCACTTATCCCAGAAGAAAATAACAGTGTCTTAGTCATTCGGGAGTCTCATGATAAGGAAATCCTTTGTTTTGTGTGGCTATTTGTAGTGTAAGTCGGGCGGAAACGGTCAACCGTGGTCCCTATTCATTTCAATTGCTAAAAGACTCTTTTTTTGTCAAACTTAGCTTGATTTCCAAATGACTTTAGGTTCTTAGTTTTATACCGAGTTATGACAGAGTACCTTAACAATAAGCGAACTCGAAAGTTTCCGGATTACCAAAATGGGTAAGTACTGAATCCAAACCTAGTGTCTAAACCTTATTCTTATACTAAAAATTCTACGAAAAGCTGCGATTATAATAAATGTGTTATTTCAATGGCGTCGGATGTAGAGTCTTAGTTTAAGCGGATTCCTTACTAAAAATAGAGTTATAGCACCCTATGCGAGGTTGCATACCTGAAAGCGCTTCAAATAAAAGCTATGCTTAAAATCCTATAGGAAAAAAGTAATTCACATCTAAAATTTAGTACTAAGATAAAACAGTAAATCAAGCAAGAACTTCCCGTTTTTTCTATAATTGTTTAAAACCCTGCTTTTTTCTTCCGGTTTTAAGTTAACCGAAACCTAGTTACACGTATACATACGCTCTTGAGATTCTTTTAACAAGTATGACTGCCAAAGTGTTAACAACTTGAACGAATATTTATTCTGTTAAATAAAGGGGCCTTTAAGTTAAGAAAAAATTAAGTAATAGTTTACTCAGACTTAAAAAAGTAGGTTTTACTTACTCATCTGAATCAAGAAATCTAATAAAATAAAAGGGGGTCCTATAGGTAATATACTATAGAGGATTCCCAAGATTTTATCCATTAGTTCACTCCTAGTAGTGATATCTATACATAAAGAAAGTTTTAACTAGTATAATTTATAATTATCTTTAGCTTACTAGAGTAAATTGAGACATATTGTAACCCCTGTTAAATAAACGACAGATACTAGAGTCCCCGAGGATAAACGAGGATTTAATTTAGTGGAGTCTCATTTGGCTACCAGTTTGCTTTAAGTCTTTTTCTAGTTACAGGAATATTCTTTTCAGCGGGGTCTAGTGCCAGATTGGAAGTAAAATAAAGTAAAGAGCTTATAAAAGAATAGATTCACTGTCAAAAGATGAGTAAACAATTTTAAGTTAGTTAAAACCCCCCGGCCTCGCCTTATGTATGTAAAAGGAACCTCTTTAATTTCTGGAATTTAATCCTTAAAAATAGAAATCAGTAAATAGATACTGGTTAAAGTTACCTACCCCGGAGTCGGATTAGAGTCACTCTTTTAAGCTTATCCGGAATTCTTTATTGAAGCCTTCCGCTGTTTAACTTTTTTTTGGTAGATTTAGAAAAGATAAAGTAACTTACATTTTTTTTAGGGGGTTTTAACTGAGTCATTATCGTGTAATAATTATATATAATATATAACGCACGAAACAAAGAGGGAGAAACTCATAGCAAGGGCGCACCCTAAATCGCGTTATAGCTCTTAAGTATAGAGCGGGTTTTCTAATTTTTACGTACCTCGGCTTTTTTAGGATGGGACTTTTGTTTTCGTAGTAGAATCCTTTAATATTGTAATACTTTCAATGGGTTAATTTCGGAGTCTTTGAATACAAAAGGGGTTAGTGCCTCAACTCAGTTCCATTTTTATTTTTCTGAATATTGCTTGTATATAGTATATATATATAAGTTTGTACACCGATTGGTTTAAGATTTAATTAAGGGCGTTTTAAAGATATTTTACAATTACAAAGAAAGGATAGTCGAGTCAAGATAAAAGAAAATAAGTAGCTTGGCTAGAAACTCCACTTACACTAAGTTCCTAAGCAAGCTTTTAAGTTTCCCAACAAAGGAAAGTAGACACTTGAAATCTAAAAGAGTCTTTTTAAGGAATATCATAAATTATTGCTGAAATTTCAAGTACGTACATAGAATATAGTAGGAGTTTTCACTATATTTAGTTTTGTTGGCATGTGCTTTATATCGCTGATCGCTGAGTGAGCCCTAGGAATAGCGGCGTTTACTTGTTTCTTCAACACTTTCTTGACCCAGCTCTTTATAACTTGCTCAGGTATTTTATGCTTTTAGGTAGGTTTTATTAAGAAAGCAAATATTTCTTAGTCTTCCTGCGGATCGATTCTAGAAAATGCTATCTTAAAAACCTTAATTTTAAGGATCTAAGACAAGAATTCTGTTAAATGGTAGCTGGAGCTTTACCTCTTTTATTAGGAACTATTAAGAGTAGAATTTCAGAGAGGGAGGGGCTTAAGAGCTGGGGCTGTTGTATTATGGGTTCTTGTAGCTAGCGTAGTTACTGTACTTCTTATTGCATTTCTTGTTTTAATGTAGCTGTTGTATGTATTAGTTTCACTTTCTTATTTTATTTTATTGTTCTTGTTCTTGTATTCTGTCTTTGTATCTGGATTTTTGTATTAGCAGGAGAAATGCGCGGAATAAAATCTTTGAATAATCTTTCTAAAAGAATCCCTACCAGCTCAGTTTTCCTAAAATTTTCATAAATGGGCCAGGGTTAAGCTGTATTCTCTATAGTATCAGAGTTCCAGTCAGTAAGTTATAAAAAAAATTCCATTAGAAGCATTTTACTTCTCAGATAAGGACAAGCTCTTAATTAGGGGATAAGGTAAAATAAAGTAAAATTCTTAAGTCAAGAGAGCTCTCAGGCCTAGGAACACCCTCAATCCGGTTTCTATCTAGTTAAAGTTTTATTAGCACTACATCTCTTTGCAGGCAGAATATTTAGGTTAATTTTCTTCCTTGGAAGTTCTTTAAAAAGCTATAGATGTGTTTTACAGAAGATTCACTGTAGTATTATTTTTCAGGTAACGAGATTCCCGCCTTCCCTTGTAGCTAAATCCTTCCTTATGGGTTTCGTATCTTTATTCCAAGGTTAAAAAAAAAGGGGGGGAACACTTTCTCCTATTGTTAACACAAAATTGACCTCCGCAGTGGTAAATAAAAGGCTTCTCACTAGGAAAAAATTCTCCAATACCCGAATTTTTAATTTACAGGAGCTCCCGTTTACACAAGTTTTGGCTCATTTTGCTAGAGACTTTCTGTAGTATTCCTTGTTTTTATAAAGTCTAAAGATCGAGGGTAGGCTTACACTGAATTCTTTGTGATGCGTTAAGGCTCTTAATGGAATAGGTCCCCTTTGAGTTACTAGAAGTACAAAAAAGAAATGGAAATGCATAATAATTTATGAATAGTATTCTATATAGGGCACCCCTTAGTTAACCAACCAAGTAGAATTTCTTTTAAGAAGCCCTGATGTGCTTCGAGAGATGAAAGCGTTTAGGTGTTAAACCGCGTATATTTTTATAATGTTTGTTATCCGGTTTTGGTAATACGTTTTCTTTGATGCGGGGTGTAGTTTGTAAATTAAGAAAAGGACCCCGAAATTCTTAATCTTTATATTGAGGATAATAGAGAGAAAAGTCTGGTATATAGTTTCTTGCTTTCTGAACTACGTATCTTAGTGTAACTGGAATAGAAAGTCATAGGAAGTCCTATAACCAATATCTAGGACATTCTTTGATTAAGGAAGCTTGACCTTACCTAAGCCTAAAAAGAGGCTTCGAAGCAGAGTACTAAAGGATGAGATTTCAATCTATGTAATAATAACCAGACTTTCTGTAAGGGTCTATCTTGAATATGGTAGATACCGAAACTTAATAAAGGGGACCTTTTGTATATAGTACGAAGTCTAAAAAAATCTATTATCTATTAGGCTTTTTTAGGCATACCTATACTTATCCTTGTATCTTACTTGGATAGAAATAGCTACGGAGTGCTTCTTTATTTTAGCACCTTTGTTAGAGCACAGAGCCACTATCTTCTTCCTTAGAAAAAATCTTTTTAGAACTCCTATTAGATCGGCAAGGTGCTTGTCTTTTTATAACAGAATTTCTGCTCTTAAATATATATACCCAAGCTACATAACTTACCTGAGTAAAGGGAGCTCTTTCCGCGAAAACTACCCACCCAACTAATTTCATATCAGAGTTTTATAATGGATTCCTTACCTTAGTAACTTTTATGCCCCTATAATACACTACTCAAGTGTCCTGTAATACTAGGATTTCCTATAAACTTCCTAGTATGTAGTAAACCCTCAAAAACTACTCCCGGTATAACAGAAGTCATTTTGATAGTAGGTTTATGCCTTATAGGTTTTCGTTCGTATCTTGTTTTTGTCAAGTATTAATTAAAATAGAGGTCTAGCACTATAGAATAGAGGAAATGCTGAGTCTACTATATCATTTTTACACTTTTAGTCCAGGTACAACTAAAGCTATAAAAAACGATAATTATAAGGGTCAAATGCAACTATAGAAAAAGTCTACTGTATTATCCCATTTTAAAGAATTATAAGATTTAAAGGGCCTATAGCTAAAAAATATTTAAAGGGGCTAATTATTTGCCTCTCACAAATTAGACTTTTGTGAAATTCCGTTAATGGAATAGCTCCTAAATTCTAATTATTGCGTACTTTGCCTTAATAATTCTAAATAAATATAACGAGGCAACCCCCGTAGAGTTAAAACAGAAAGCTAAAAGGATAAAAAAGAGTTCGAATCCGGCAGTATCTTATCACACAAAGGACTAAAGGATTCACATTTAGTACAAGAATTTTTCATTACCAGAAAAGTTTGAAATCACTTAAGAGATAGCTTAAGAAAAACCCGTAATTAAATAGAGGTTAGAACAATGCGTCGTCAACGCGAATGTCAAAGGTTAGAGTCCTGTTATGGCTCAAAAAGTATAAGAAGCATACGAAAGGTTAATCTCTGTAGTAGATATTCCAGTCTATACTTTTTTTTATAACTTCTTAGTTTATAGTAATAAAAGCTAAAAAAGCTCAAAGATAGGATATTAGTAGTAAACGACGTGTATATAGGGTATGCTATTGTGTCCTCACTCAAAACGAAAATATATGCTAACGAAAGAATGCTTCGAGAAGGACTTCAATTACTCAGAAAAAGAGACTCCCTAGTAATCTCAATAAGGGCCTTTGCCTTAGGATTAGCCAACAGAATCTAGTCTTACCCTTGACAAAGCAGACTAGATTGCCCTTGCTTGCTAGGCAACCCCCCCGCTCTCTCATGGGACAAATGACGAGGATCGAACCTGCGTATGATAGATTCACAATCTCCTGCTTTAACCACTTAGTGACATCCGTGTTTAGAAAATTAGAAATATCCCTAAAAAGTGAATAAACGTTCATAAGAAAAATTTTCTTTTTATACATAAGCGAGAATCAGAGAATAGCACTAGAATAAAATAAAACATAGTAATAGTATAGCCTAAAAAGGGAGTAAAGAGACCGTTTGGGGGCAAAAATGGGAGCCCTTAGTAAATAAATTAGTTAATAAGGAACCTACATCAAGGTAATGCTTAAGTGAAGGCACCCGTGACTAAGAGGCTCTTCACTTTACTATTTAAAGTAACAATAAGTTGTATCCAGGTTTAGACTTGGCTGGTATATTCCTATAATTTAAAACGATAAGGTGTTAATTGTACTACTTATTCATCAACGAAGTACCCAGTTAAGGCAAGATTAACTCCGCGCGTTATTGCTAAGTAATTCTAATTAGTGAGTAAGATAGAAGCCTTTCTGATATACCCTGTTTCAGCTACTACTTAAGGAATAAAAATGGGTAGCACTTTTCCCGTCTATTAGAGATTGCGAATTTATTCACAGTGCAAAGGGACTCTTTTTATTAATGAAGTCGTAAGCGCAGCCTAGGTTTCTTCATGGGTATTCAAAAAGAAGTTGCATTACATAGGTGTTCATAAATGAGGTATGGCATGGGTGTGCCTAATTACTAAATAGATTTGCCTTCCTTACTTTACTGAAAGTACGATCACTTAATATTCTCGAAAAGTTTGAAAAACTATCATAATATGATTCATTGACACCTTTATAAACACCTGTTCCTGTAGAATAATATAGGAGTCCACTCTCAACTCAATAAGGAATCTACACCTTTCGCAACATCATCGCTTAAGACTTAGGTTTAACACCTTTGGTTTACAGTTACAGAATAGAATTAAGAGCTACAATACATTCAGAAAAGTGCTAAGCTACAAGAACCTACTTAATAAGAAATTCCACGATAAAAAATCCCAGATTCATTAGAACAATACCGAAACTAGTTATACAACCACTTTTTTTTTCTAATAAATGAAATTCAGGAATAAAGAACTTAGAAAAACACCTCTCAGCAATTCCTTTCAAAGGACTTAGAACAAAAAAGATTCATTACAATAACCTTAAACCTATCTAGTTAACTCAAAATTCTATTTCATCTATTATATAAAATTAATTCTATTACCCTCTTAAAACCTTATGCCTTGTTCAGCAATTCTTAATCTAACAACCCTTTAAAACTTGAAGCACACTGGAGGTGCTACCTATTACTTACAAATGATAAGGAAAACTGGGATCCATACTCATTCCCTATTAAAAGTCGAGTTAATGCACATTAACTTTTATTAAGTTGGTTAGTTAGTAAAAGAATTCCTATCTCGTTAAAGCAAATATAGAAAAAACCGATAACATCAATAAAGACAGAACTTGTTGAGCTTAAACCTTCTACCCGGTTACCAGGAAACGCCTCTGGATACTAAAAGAAAATACTAAAGCAAGCATGACATCCGCTGCTTCCTTTACTTTAGAATTTAGAAGAGAGCCCTGGCCTTGTTCATCTTACTTACTTACTTACTTTGACTTACTTTAGTTGTTTCTGTAGCTATACCTTTTGAGGGACTTTAGAAGAGAGACTTTCCTTCTTAAAATGCTAGAGAAAACTAAAAAAAAAGGAATCCCTTATAATTAGAGTTTACGTTGCTCTGTTTCAACACTGTGACTTTTTCCTAGGAGCCTCTTTTCAATAACCTCTATTTCTATATCTTATTTACAAAACTTCTCTCTAAATAGGTCAAGCTAGTAAACTTATAGATACGCTTATCTTTCTTTAGGACCCCGAGATCTATTCTCTGAGCGAAAAGAAAGATGAATGCACAACTCTTTTTACGTAGAAATACTCCAGATTAAAGCTTTCTGGTTCAATTTGCTTTTTTTAATACTACGAGGCATACTTGCTTAAGTGAGGCATAATACTATTTCGCGGGTAAATCCTAATTATTTCTAGACAGACACTTTAACTTTAAGTCAAGGAAATCAAGGAAAAACACGGGTATCTTATCTACTACTCATACTCCGAGAAATTGAATTATACAATACCTTGAGTTCGGGATGCCGATATAATACCTTGTTATACTTCTGCTTTGTCTAGTAATAGGGCTTCTCTTCTTTACTCAGTAATCCTTTTCAGGTTAGCCTTGGGTTTAGTTTAGTAAGAAGTTGAATCTCATATTCTTTTTTTTATTTATATAAGTAAACCCTGAGGAAGTCCTTAAGAATTTAGTATCCGGTGCTTGACTCTTGATCAATTGGATTAAATATCTAGGGCCTTGGAAACGCTGTTCTGCCTAGATTAAAAGGTTAAACCGAGTACTTTTACTTCACGAGTTTTCTGGATTCTTATAACTTAAAAAGGAACTGTAACTATAAATAATAAAGTAAGGGAGTTTCTAGGGGTCCCGAGTATTTAAAAGGGCAAATCGTTG
>JAYMTE010000432.1:0-18323 GCA_036897545.1 Pelargonium fulgidum
CATGGAATTCCCTCATAATGCTGTTCTTCTTCTCTGTTCCTCTCACGACAAGGGTTGCCGTCCCTATATGTGTGGAACTAGCTTAAAATATTCCAACTGCCTTGACCAGTACAAGAAAGCCTATACTAAAGTAACCTGTCCTAATGATGGACAACCTTCACATGGTTCGGTTCCTCATCCTCTGGAGATACCCGATTCCACCTTGCCAGTTGAGAAGCCTGAAGCAGCGGAGCTTGCATGCCCACTTTGCAGGGGCCAAGTGAAAGGATGGACAGTGGTTGAACCTGCACGAGAGTATCTTAACTTGAAGAAGAGAAGCTGCATGCAGGAGAACTGCCCGTTCATTGGAAATTACAAGGAGCTTAGGAAGCACGTGAAGGCGGAGCATCCCTCCGCACGACCGCGCGAAGTCGATCCAGCCCATGAACAGAAATGGAGAAGGCTCGAGCGCGAACGTGAGCGCGATGATGTGATCAGCACGATAAGGTCAACAATGCCCGGGGCTATGGTGTTTGGGGACTATGTAATAGAAGGGAACAATTATGGTCTGGACTCAGATGAAGAGGATGACGAGGCCTTGGATGCTGATGCCGCAGATCCCAACGGAGGTTTAGAGGTGGGAGTAGATAGCAATTTGGTGAATGTCTTTCTCCTACTGCACGCATTTGGGCAGTCGGGGAATGTTAACTTAGGGCGGTTGGGACAGCCTGGTGGGGCGCTTGGTGTCCGCCACACGTCTCCTGTTGTAGGTTTGAATTCATCCGATGAAGACGATGACAATGACAGTGACGGTGACAACGGTACTAGTATGTCCCTGGTTAACCGGCTCCGCCGACATGGTAGGGTGTTGTTAGGACGATCGGGAAGGAGGCGTAGACATAGAGAAGCTAGTGGAGACCAGTGATGGATCCGTAATCTCGAGAAAAGGGGGAATAGGAAAATTTCCTTAGGTAAATAGTTTTAGGAAGAAGAAAATTGAAAAAAAAAGGGTTAGGGAAAACATAGATGATTTACATTTACTTCCTCATTTATATTGCAGGTTTGTTGACCAGATTGGTTGGGAAAGTTGGTGTATTTTTTTCCCATTGGTGTAATTTTTCTGATGTAACTTCCTAATTTCCTTCCCCTCATTTTTCTTTATTTATTCTGTTATGTTAAAATGGTGAACATTTCCCATGTGAAGATTACCAATGTAACACATGTACATTTATTTTATCTCTTTCTATTCACTGCTTTGGGGTCGTTTGTGAAAGCTGCTTTAAATATCTGTATGTGAGTTTTATGTTTATGCTATTGGATTCCTGAATTTCATCAATGCCGTGCTAAAAGTTGTGTGTATAGTGCGATCTAACAGTTTTAACAATTGTGTTGCATGACAAAATACGAACATGACACGACTCGACAATATTCAACACAACAACATGTTTGTCATGACCCAACACTTTTGATACATTATTATGATTAGTTTACAATTTTACCTTTAATTATGCATGTTGGGCATGTTAGACGTTTCACAACACGATTAATTAATCTTGTATATGTGTTTTGGAGGCCTAACTTTGAGAATGGCTAGCTTTAGGTTAGGGGATACAAATGGTAAAGAAAAATAGTAGAATGGTGAAGCCACTCATACGACACCGTTTTGAGCTTTCAAGTTGATATCCATCTCCTTCTCCGATACACTTCGCATATCTACACTTTGAAATGAACAATGGCGGGCTCAGCTCGCGCCTCTCGCTAAAACCCCCAAAGCCCTAAACCATTCCCTTCTCAGTCTCTCTTCACTGATTTTGCCCCAAGTTTTGTATCCACAATTTAGCTTCTCAAAACCTTTTACTCTGTCTCTGCCAAAGTGAATTTTTTGTTTGTTTTCCAGAAATTTTCAGGTAGAAGCAGCAGATATCAGAAACTATACACACTCTCGCTCGCCATGGCATCTCCGATTGAGACCTCGCTTCTCTCCAAACTCGAATCATCCGATTCCGAAGACATCTACCCGCTCTCCCCCCCCCCCCCCCAGCCATTCGAAGCCTTAACAAACCCCAAGAACCCCCCCAAGAGGCCGTCCAAATCCGCCGCCGATGCCAACCAGTCCTCTATCCGGTCGCTCGCCAAGCAATTTCTCCCGTTCCTCAATCGCTCCCTCGGGATCCTCCCCAAGCGCCTCTCCGATCCGTCCAGGAACGCGCAATCTGCTCCCGGACTGTTCGATACCTACAGGCTGTGCCTCAATTGCTTGGACCTGATAACGTCGCAGCTGTCGTGTAAGCCCTATATGGTGGATTTGCAGAGGGTGAGGTTGGTGCATTGTTTTGAGACGTGTGGGTTGTATAAGGAGGCGGAAATGGAGGGGTTTGGGGTTTTAGAGAGGCTGAAGAGTGTTGATTTTGGGAAGAAGGTGGGGAAGTCGGAGGGGAGGTGGCTGCCGGTTGTGGAGAAGGGAGGTGGTGATGAGGAGTTTGTGCTTTTGGTTGTGGAGGTTGTGGTGACTCTGGTGAAGTGTGCTGCCATGGGGAAGAGCAAAGAGAGTGGAGATTATAGGAGGGTGCTGGATTTGGTGGAGGAGGTCAGGCCTTGGTTCAGGTGTGTGACTTTAATTATCGAATTGTTGTACATATCTTTGTGATTTCAAATCAAATGGCAAGTGTTTTGCCGAATCAATACTACTATTGCTACTCTTCAGTGATGCTTTTGAAGTGATTTGTTAAGACTGAAGTTATATATTGGTATCTGAGTTGCATTGGCTTCTTGTTGTTCAAGAGCATAGTGCAAAGCATTATGGGTGATAGTAAGCTAGGCATATACTAGAAATTAAATGTGTAGTTCTGGGTTTCTGTGTGGGATATAGTTAGTGGTAGGATCGATAAAATTTCTTCTTAACACAGACTGATTGGGGACAATTTTTTTTCTTGCTACAACAAAACAGTGCAAAATCTTTGGATCAAATCTTTACGCTAGTTAGTCGCTAGTTGGTGTAATTATCTATATTTATAGTTGGATGACATTTTTTTCAAGTGGTTTTTATGTTTTTGGGATTTAAAGTTGCTCTGCTAATGGATACCTATTTCTACTACTTGAACCACTGCATATATAATTATCTTAATATTTTGCAGAAAATTTTAGTTGCAATATTGGGCTGAGTTTAGTGGTTTGTTGATTGGATGATGCGAATTTGTATGTTCTAGGATGCTAGATGCTGGTAGATATGAGAAATTGCATAGGGCTCTGGTGACATATCTTGGAAAGTGTGCCTTATTTTTGGTTGGGGAGCTAAAGGAATTTGATGGCAATTTGTTACGTGTCTTCTGCGTGGAAGCATTGACCGAGTATGCAGAGTCTTCAATGAAAGATCAAATTTATAAGGTGACTTATGTATGGTTTTTATCTGAAAATGCAATGATTTTTTATTCTTTCTCTTATTGATCTTGATATTCAGTTTGCCTGTAGGATATGCTCCTCTCTATTTTCACATCAAGAGGATAGATCCTCGGTTGTCACTGACTTGTTAATATGTGCTCTGGACACTGTTGCCCATCAATGCAAGGTAATACTACATAAGTTTTATATGAAATTCAAAATGGTTACGGAGACACTCAACTAAACTATGCTTTCATTTCCATATTTTCCAATGTTTAGTTTAGTTTTCAGTTTTTTGTTCTAGGCAGCTTCATATAGCAAATAAGCAGTTTATATCAGCCATATTCTACAATAAGAGTAGAAGTGTGTCATGTCTTAATTTTAGTGCTTGAACTGCCTTATGTTCATGAATTAGAAAATATAGTAGGAAAAAATACCAGAACAGGTGTTATCTCTTACATGTACAGACAACTCAATGTAAACATCTTTATTACTGTTCATTTTTATCTTTTTGAAATCTGTGCTTGAGCTCTTATTAGTTTGTCATTCGCATCTTATCTCTCCAGACTAACTTGTTGATCAAATTATATCTTTGTAGATTGAAAAGGAAGCTACTGGAGTAGAGTTTGTTGAACTTGTCTCTTACTGTGCCAATAAATGTAGAGCCTCAAGTGCAAGTTCTCATAAGACTCTTGCTGCACATCTATACAAAATAGCGGGTGATTTCCGTCAGGTATCTTTTCTATTTACTTTAATATGTACTGTCTTGTGGCATTATGTTCATATGTTGCATAATTGTTTGCATGAGTGTACCAAATACTGAAATTCATATGTTTTAACTTCTTTGGCAGGTTTTGATACCCCTAGATTTTATTTTAGGGCTGTATGCCACTGGGTTGTACTTTACTGATTGCAGTCTTAAGTTCAAACATGGTGATTTCACAAGCCCAAGAGGTGTAGTATATGAGTTTGTAGTCAGAATTTTGCTCGATGATAGGGAACGATGGCTAAGTGTTGCATCTTCACTTAAATCAGCAAAAAGTTACTTTCCCATTAACTGCAATATGAAATGTGGACCCTCCTGTCTTGAGCATAAGGATTCTGATGGTCGAACTCACTCACATAAGGATTTTGATTGTGAGGCATCCAAAACTTTTACGCAGAAGACTAGAAAGGCTTATCTGTTACCATACTTACATGCAATGAAATTCTTGTGTCAGCCTCTCGCTGAATTTGTTAATTCTGAAAAGAAGCTGATAGTTGGTGAAAATGAAGATGCATCTTTTTCAACTGAATTGTGTCATATCCAAGACGCGTTCTATCAATTTTGTGATGTTCTCTTAAGTCACAAGTACGTCACTTTTTTTATTTATTTAAAATTTCCATGTCCCAGTCTCAGTCTATTAACTATTACTGTGATTGCTCTAGCTACTTGTACATTTGGCACTTTTAGCATTCAATTATGCATTGTTTTTATTTTATTTTTTAATATCCAAATGGTCACTAATAACAATACTCCAAAAGGGAGCACTAATTTGCCCTTTGTTATATATAACTGCTATACCTGTCTATTGAACATTGAGTTGAAATAACAGGAAGGTGTGAGTGCAAAATATTAGGATATAGCAATGCATCTGCATGATTGTTCTTTCTTTGGATACTCCATGTCCCAAAATGAGTGTCTACTTTCTCATGTATGTAAAAATTAATAATAAGCTGGAGTGGACTTTCCCCTTTTTACCCCCATGTGTTCTTGTTGCCACCAGCTCAAGAAATTTTAATTAACTTCTTTTAGGGATAATGTTGGTAAATATGAATATATGATTACAATATGGTAGCTGCTCTTTTCATAGTCATGCCTTACATATTGAATCTAATATCTTTCATAGGCATGATGACAGGGTTTTTACTTTTTAGGAGCTACTTCAGCTCTTTCTCGAAAGGATATTAATAGGGGCTTAGCTTATTCTACAATATCTCAATTGGTTATATGATACATAGCTCAAGGCATACTCATGCTTATTAACTCAAGAAGTTTAACTATTTTTTCCTAGTGGTATTGTTGGTAACTCATGCATAAATAACTAACCAAAAAAGAAAGTGAACTCTCATTTTAAAGTGGAGTATTATTTTCTTATTTTATGACATCAAAGGGCTCCTAAAGGGGAGCTTAAATTGTTGCAAACAGCTTACTTGAGTGTGTTGTCTGGAGTCTGGACAAGTCAAGGGAGATCCTAAATTTGAGTTCATACATAAGTTTGTCATGTTGTTTATTTTGTCATGTATAGTTAAGCATGTCAATGAGGTTTCTCTTCTTTTACTTTTTTATGGGTGCAGCTATTCATCTCAAGAGGGAGATGCATTTGATTTGAACAAAATGATACTCAGTGTAGCTGTAGCAGCTTTCACTCTCTCAGTCAGAACACAACTTAACATGAAGGTTCCGCTCTTATTATGTAATATTTATTGGACTCTTCATTTGCTGATGCATGCTTATTTTATTAAAAAATCACCTGAATGCACATGATGTTCTGTTTTTTTCCCCCCTCTTTTCTTTCCTTTTTTGTCTAGTTAAGTGGTTTGCTCTTTTTTATTTCAGAGAAGTGTGAATTTAATTAAACACATCATTGCAAGTAAATGGATACAACCACATGGGCTGAAGTTTCTATTTGCCTCTCTTTACAATGTTGGTGTTATTCTGTACAGAAATAAGCAACTGAAAGAGGTGATTACTTTAAAAAGATATCTAGGACATTAGATCAAGATTTCTTTGATTTCACATTCAACAAATAGGATTGTCGTACTGCTTCTTATGCATTTATGGCCTTTGGTTAATATTAAGAGATTAGTCTATCTCTGCAGGCTTCAAAGGCACTAAAGCTATGTTCTAGAGCTTCTTGGACTTGTGTTGTACTTCTTTGCCAGTTGTTTGTCAACAGATCAAGTGATCATTGTGGAGATCTCAGTGAAGATGGTCTTGTAGAATTTATTTCTGATGCATGCTCAAAAAGTGTTTTTCTTTTGGATGTTCTTCATCAATGTGGCAGTAATAAGGCAAAGAGAATAATTCTAGAAAGTCTGGGAAGTTGGTCTATTGCTGGAAATTTGCTCAAGAAGTTATCAGGTCCTAAACTTCTGGTCAAACAGTGGGTTAAGGTATGTTCAATAATACCGTACTCTATCAAGTCTTGAATAAACTATGTGTTTGGCCTGCCAAATGAGGAGTGGTGACTACTCACGGTGAAGGGATTATTAAATGAAGGTCTATTATATCAGTTTAAGCTGTTAAAGAGTAACTAGTTAACACATGAAAGCTTATTATTTTAACTATGGCTCTTTCCTTATTATTTTGTCAGATAGAATGTCAACTCCGAAAGAATACAGATGTAGTGGATTGTGCTCCAACTTTATATTGTTCATTATCATCCTCTGCAAAAGTTTCAGAAAGGACAATTGGCTTAATCTTAGAGGAGGTTCGACCTCTTTGTAGTTCTTTACTTCAATTAGATTTTCTTATTTTGAATTTTGTCCTGATTGTTTTTTTACTAGTCACTTATGTTTTTACTTTGTATTCTTGAATTGCTTTAGGAGCTTGTTGCATATGAAGAGATGGAGGTTTTGTGTCCAAAGTTCTGCCAGAAAATGCAAATGAAAATTATAGATATCCTCTTGCAAAATGTATATTTTACACACAATTACTGTATAGAGAAAACTAGAATTTTAATCAGAAAAGGAAGGGCATTCAGGACTCTTGGAGGAGAAGGTCTGAATGACTGTATTCAGTGTTTGTCAGAAGCCATCTATACAATGGTGAGTTATTTGCTCTGGTATATATTTTGCTCTTCTTTTATTGTTTAGTTCCTTCAATAGTAGATCTGCAACCAAAGTGGATTGAATTTTGGCTGACATAAAATCTTATTGAAACAGAAAGACAAGCAGGGTGAAAGAAGCGGTTGTGATATCTCAAGCTGTCATCAATTAGCTGTAGCATATAGCTTGCGTGCACTGTGCACCCAGGAAGCAGAGCCACAGTCCAAGGTGTTAATGAGGAATGACTAATCTTGGAATTGAATGACTAATATATTAAGGCTCTCCATAGTATCAACCTTGTTTCATTACTAATTGTATGCTTTGTCTTTGGTATAATCAGCAAGTATTTCAAGATATAAATGCAGCTCTGAATCTGTGGTTGAGTATACCTTTTCCAGATCATTGCTCAGAGAATTACCAGCACAATATTGTGTCCAAAAGTACAATGATGCTGCTGTATAATATGATTGATTTGTTGTCAATGAAGGTATGCCTAATGATTTTATATGGTGGAATGGGTTACAATGAGTATCTTGTCTTATTGTTCATTTCTTTGCTTTTGTATTTCCAGGGTTGCGTGGATTTTCACAAAGACATATATGAACTGATGATTAGGTTTTTCAAATGGAAGAATGTTTCACCAGAGAAGTGCTTAGCTGCACTGTGGGAATGTAGAAGGCTTAGTCACGCTCTTTGTATCTCACCTGTGAATGATTCGTTTATCACGAATTTGTCTGAACAATGTGGTGAACTTTCCAGGCCTATTGATTTCTGGATAGGCTGTTTCAATGGATCCTGGCCACTAGAAGTTGGGTTCAAGCAAAGCTTAACTTTTGCACTATCAATCGTGCCCTCCAACTCACTTGGTCATGACGGCTTTTCTCAGTCTTCTATCACAATTGATGATGTTAACAGGACTGCTTTGGAACTTATTTCAGCTGGAAGATCATCCCAGGTTGTCAAGTGGGTTATTGTTTTGCACTCATTACAAATCATTGCGATTCTGTGTGTTAATCACATGCTTCTATTTTCACAGGTTATAGCACCCTGCCAGATTTTCCTTGCTGGATATCTGTACTATGATTTATGTGAAAGACTTGTTGCGAAAGGACGGTTATCTGAGGTAACCTGAAATCTTTTCCCCTTGCTTTTAGTTACCCATAGTGATTTGTCAACATAATCTGAGAAAGTGTATTGTCAGTAAAATTTGGACTATTTTTTGCACCACAATGAATTTACATAATGCTCTTGCGAAAGCAATACATTAGCATCATCTAATACACTCACATTGTTAGCTCACCTGTTAGAGGTTTGCAAACGCAACTAAAACTTAGGTACCCCTGTCAAAACATTTTAGAACATAGGTGTTTTATGTTTTTTTATGGAATGAAAAAATGGGCCCCAAGTGTCATTACCCCCCCAACCCACCTACACCAGAAAAGGAAAAGGAAAAGGAAAAACAATTTAGCCAATAGTCATTTGGAACTGAGGGCCAACTTTTGATCATGTTTACAGGCAAAATCCATAAACATGAAATATACTAGTGGGAAAAGTAGGGGAAAAAAAAAAAGATACAGAAAAGTCAAAAATTTAGACTTGAGCACTATATACTGTACACTATCCTGGGGTCTTTAAAAAAGTTTATAGACTTTTTTGATTAAGAGATTCAGATTATTTCCTATTTGCCTGCTAATCCAATGGATAACTGCCTTATATTCTGCTGAATCACCGAATCAGTGGCTTTATTTCTTTTCATACTGGACTGATAAGATTTTTAGCTATAGTAGCCCCCTTTCTATCTGTGTCACATGAATGTTCACTTATTTGTGTGCGACACATCCCGATTATCAAAACTTCTATTCAATTGTATTTCTAATGCTACTTCTCAGATGTATCATCAATTTGTTTTCTTTAACATGTAGAAGTAGATGTGCTTATCTCCTTAGTAGCTGGTAGTCCTGTTAAAAGTTGGCAAGTTCAAATTAATTCTGGCTGCACATATTTTGGGTGAAAATCATTTGTTAGCTTGTCCAATTGTAATGGTTTTCCTCTTGTATACCATCTGTATACTTTTCTAATAAGATCCTTTTTAACCTGCAGGCTCTTTCATATGCAAAAGAAGCCCATAGATTGCGTACTAAACTCTTTCAAGAAAAATTTATGTACTCTGTTGAGCAGCATAGTGAGAAGAATGAAAGTGGAGAAATCATCCAGAAGCATACATATGGTATAAGTACTCTCCAAGTGGTTGGATCAGTTGGTAAAGAAGTTTTGTCATTTGGTGCTGGTTCATGGGACTTGGAAGGCTATCTTAGTCCATGGAAAGTACTTCAGTGCTATCTTGAGAGCATTCTACAGGTTTGACTGTTATCTTTCCTATCTTTTTGACCTGATTTGAAAATTTGACTCAATAATCTGGCGTGTTGCTAACACTTTGGACTGACATAGTGGTAGCTTATAATTCTCAGGTTGGAGTTGTCCATGAAATAATTGGAAATGGAGCAGAAGCTGAAGCTTTTTTACTCTGGGGAAAAAACATCTCATCCTTACAGTGTCTACCAATTTTTATAGTTGCCTTTTCATCTGTGTTAGGTATGGAAATATATTTTTCCCTTGTTTCTGTCTCGTTTTGTCTGTCTGACTCCTCGTTGTCTACCTGGCTTGAATGAGACTTGATCATCATTTATCAGCTAAATTACTATATACTTTCTTTAGGAAAACTATACCGTAAGAAACAGCTATGGGATTTAGCAGAAAAGGAACTTCAGAATGCAAAACAGATTTTAGCCGATGATAGTGCAACTATCTCTTGTTCAAAGTGCAGATTGCTGCAGGAAGTCACTATAGATTGGCAATTTGGTGATTTATTTCGGAGTCATTATGATGATACCAAGGGGAATACTTCTTCAGAAAGATTATCTTCTGCTGAACAGTTGTACAGATCAGCTCTAGACAAACTGAGTCTTCCAGAGTGGAAAAATCCTATTAGTTGTCCCGCAGAAGCAAATGCTCAGAGTGAACTTGGTGATAACACTGCTTCTGCTCATTCTTTACCAGCTGAGTCAGGTGGGGAATCTCTTTTCATGAAAGAGGGTCCAAAAGCAAAGATGGAAGTCAAAAGATGTAGAAAAACTAAGAATTCTTTGAAATCTTTACCAAAGGAGCATTCTAATATAAATGAGAACAATTCAAGGGTAACTCGTTCCAGATATCGATCTTCTCAGAACCAAAGTGTAAGTGTTTCTAGTCAGGTACAGAATGGCCTTACAAAACAATCCAACAACAATCATGTGTCTGATAGTCAGGAGAGGTTGCTGTCTGAAATGAAGAGTTCTGTGGTTGACTCAGAGAGGGAAGTCACATGTATTTGCAACAACGTGGGGTGTTGGCAATGCCTTCTTAAGGATGTTATAAGGTCTGGTTTAGTGAACAGTTTTATAAATGTGAAATGGGAGTTTGTTCGCCGGCAACATGTAGTGAGAGTACTCTCTGGCATAGGTATGAGAACAACCACTTATTATCACTTTGCATTGCGCACAAGAGTGTGTGTGTGTATTCTAGTAAATAGGTTCTCATTATATATATGATAGTAAAGCTATGTTGAATTTATTGGAAGGTAAAAAAGGTGAGATTTTATAATACTTGGTAACAACTATACCTTTGCCAAATTCTTATGAGCATTAATGTAGAACACATCTGCATTTGACATATTTGAATTTGTGATTTATTGTTTGCAATATTCATCTTATTCCTGTTTAGTTTTGCATGTCATATTTATATGTGCACAGGTTATGTTGGGACATCAAACATTGCATGAATGCACAATAACTAACTTGTACTGGTATCAGCCTGGGAAAATTATAAAAGTACTGGTATACCATTCTCTCAATCTACCAAAAAAAGTGATAGAGCTATGGTATAAAAAATATGGTGAGAGAGCAGAGTGTGAGCGACTGCAAGCAGATTGGGTCTGTATGCTGGACATGAATGCACAATAGCTAACTTGTACTAAATTACTTCTCCATAGTATAAGCACGTTAAATCTTAGTTTTCTTTTCCCTTTGTTGCATGCAATGGATGCACCGACTTCTCCATTTTCTGTCAATGTCTTATTATTTGTAGACTTGTTTACATTGAACTGTTATTATTTTCGAATTTGACTATTATTATACGCATTTTCAGGAAAATGCTTGGGAAGGCATGGCCCAATTCATGGAGCACATGAGATATTTTTGCAGAGCATTTCTGTATTGGTCAGCAGAAACACATTCCACCAAGCTTACTCTTCTGCTCATCTTGCTTTTTTGCTTAACTTGCTTGGGAAGGAAATCTCTGAAGATGTTTTAGCAGTTGAACGTGCAGTAGTACTTTACAATATATGTTGGTTATCTCTGAAATGTTACCATTCTAAGGAAGCGAGGTATTGTTAATAATATGCTCTTTATCTCTTATGCATTTAATATTTTGTTATTTGTGATGCATGTGAAAATGGTGTTAAATGCATATTATATAATAAGTAATACAATGTGCAAGTTTTAATGCATCTTTGTGTTTTATGTGAGGCACACAACACATATTCTAGATACTGATTTAGTTATTTGTGACAGGATGTCTGATTGCCTATCATGTCACCATATGTTCACATATATCTTCAAAAATATAAATAGTAATTCTTTCTTTAATAATGGTTTCTGTGACTAACTTCTGTAGCGGTTTTCTGGTTTTTTCGATTCTCCAGGAACAGTTGCTGCATTTTGTCTGACATTCAGCTACCTAACATAGTGCGGTGGTTGATGCTAGCCTTTGTGCTCTGTCGTGAGATTCCTGCACTCTTTCAGAAGGTCAGGCTTCTTTAGTTTGGTTATTGTAATTATTTTGACTGGTCTAATGAAATTAATTTAAATGTTGTCTTCCTGATTCTCATTCTTTGTTT
The DNA here is from genome assembly GCA_036897545.1 of Pelargonium fulgidum. Classification (NCBI taxonomy): domain Eukaryota; kingdom Viridiplantae; phylum Streptophyta; class Magnoliopsida; order Geraniales; family Geraniaceae; genus Pelargonium; species Pelargonium fulgidum. The sequence continues at coordinate 12,101 of JAYMTE010000432.1, forward strand.
GTAGTTTGATGGTCAACTTTAGTGTTCCCAGTGAATAAATATTTACAAATTCAAGACATGTACCATCTTATTTAAAAAAGAAAAAAGAAAAGAAGAAACACATGTACCATCTTAATATAGTGACTTGTACTTATAGGACAGTTCCAAAAAAATTCCCCTTTAATCATTCCTTAGAATGAATATGTGTAGATCCAAGACTAGATATGTTTCTTCTTTTAATACAATATCTTTTAGTATAATAAACTCAAATGAATTCATACATTGCTTTTCTTGGTTTTATGTGAAGCTTAATAATCGTCAAAATCAAATTCATAATATTGACATATTGAAGCCAATAAAGATTCTGGTTACATTATCAGAGAGATTCTGCTTTGTTCTTCCCACGTATTTTTTTCTTTCTTTTCAATTATGGTTTTTATATATAATTTTTATATATAATTTTTATAGCAAATCAGTTAACTGTGTCACCACATATGAACCAAGTGCAAGTAAAAAGTGCTTGGGAGTTTGGGGATGAAATGAAGTCTGTTGAAGCAGAAACTATTGGTCTGGACCATTGATTTTGTTTTTGTAATTGAAACTTGGACATCTTTTAAATATTAAATAAATGTATTTATGGCGATGCTGTTTTTATTGTGCACAGCTTTCCTGCATAAATTATGAGTACCTTTAGGTTGCGTTTGTATAATTGGATTCAGAATTTGAAATGTTGTATTTCAAAAACAAATATGATGTTTTGGAAGTCATAGTATTTCAAATGATAAGCCAGGTGTTGTCATTTGAAATATCATGTTGTAATCATGTTTTGAATCTTATTTGATTTGAGCCAAATCCAAATTCGTTGTGCATACAAACATTGTATTTAGCTAAAATCTAGTATTTCTAAGCAAACCCAAGAATCCAAAAGGACCATTAAAGAGCATAAATTTCAGAAAAAAATTGATTATTTGAGTTAGAGGTCATTCTGTTACTTCATTATTATAAATTTGAATGACATGATGATTGATTCTTGCTCTTTGATACAACAGGTTTCTAGATTGCTTGCTGCTATATATTTACTTTCCACCTCTAGTGAGTCTTTTTCTTTGCCCTCTTATTCCAATGTACTCTCTGTAAATCATTGGGCGTCCTATTTTCACCAAGCCTCAGTCGGAACTCAACTTAACCACCAGCTCCTCTCGAATATGACTGTGAAACATACAGCTGAACGTCTTATCACTGCTGAGGTATGTATGCACCCTTCCATCCCCACTCCTTGTAGAATCAGGGTCAATCACTAGTGCGTTGCATAATCAAAGTACTAGTGAAAAAGTTATTTTGAATCATATCTTTTGATTTCAGCTTTCTATTATCTTATAGATATTCAATTTTTTTAAGTGGTCTGTTATTTCAGGGCTCACATGCTGACTCAATTTGCATAGGAGCAGAATCATACAACCCATTAAGGTCACATGACAGTATCCACATTTATGGAATATGCCATTGCTTATTGTACTCGCTAACTTTAACTATGTTCTTTTCCTTGTTGCTACAGGCTTGCACCTGAATCTGTTCAAGATCTTGAAACTTTTGTATCAAACTTTTTTGTTGGCCTTCCTTGCACCACAGTCATCTGTATAAGCATGCTTGGGGGTGCTTTTGCTTGTTTATTACAAGAATTGCTGCTCCATCCTTCTCAAGTACATGCATGGATGCTATTATCACGCTTCAACTCTAAGAGTCAACCTGTTGTTGTACTTCTACCAGTGGATTCAATTATTGAAGGTATGTTTGTCTCATGCAAGCATGAATAATTGGATATTCAGACTTCCATGCACATTAATTTTTTATGTCCAAGTGGCAACAAACTGACTATGTAGCAAATTTTGTCAGAAGCTTCGGATGATGATAGTGACGTTGAAAGTTCGGGATCTGGGACACTTTATGAAGGAATGGATGTTGATAAACATTGGCATTGTCCCTGGGGATACACAATAGTTGATGATGTAGCTCCTGCCTTTAAACTGATATTGGAGGAGAACTACCTGTCATCTTCAGTCTTTCCTCCAGAAGATACGAAAAAAAATAGAACCCTTTGGTGGGCTCGTAGGAAGAAGCTTGATCACCGCCTTGGTAAACTGTTGAGGTATTTCCTGTAGATTTCTATAGATTAGATGTTTTCATGTGCACTTTCATGTGAATAGGAGTATAATGCCCAATAGTTATCCGTTAAATTTCTAATTTGGTTGAAACTTGAGATTGTAGTCATCATTCCATATGCTAGTTTATTAACAGCAGTGAACATCCTCGAGAAGTTATAATCCATACTTTGGGATTATTAAATTTTGTGAACTGAGATTGGTTCATGCACCAGGAACCTGGAAGATTCATGGTTGGGTCCCTGGAAATATTTGCTTTTGGGAGAATGGTCAGATTGTAAGCTCCTGGATTCAGTACATAAGAAGCTAGTGCATGATCTAAGAACTAAATGCAAACTTGAAGTTGATGAGAATTTTCTTAAAGCTGTTCTTGGAGGTGCTAGGAATGCCTCTGACGTGGAGTCATGTATTTCACAGCTATGTTCAACTAAAGGTTGCTGCATTCATAGATTTGGTTACTGTGATGAAGAAAGCGGTGGGGCATTGTCTTACAGATCTAGTGGAGCTGATAAGCTATCTACATTGGCCTTGCAACTATTACGCGAAGCAGTAAATGATCTTGAAAAGGAAGATTCTATCAATAGGGAACCTATAATTCTGGTGCCAGATTGTGAGGTGCAGGTATGTCCTAGCTTATTTATTATCTTTTACATTTTTCCTACATTAATTTATGAAGACGTGCACCTGTATTTTTATTATAAACATCATCTTAATTTATTGATTGTTGCGCAGATGCTTCCCTGGGAGAATTTACCTATACTAAGAAACCATGAGGTTTATCGCATGCCTTCAGTTGGCAGCATCTCTGCATCACTTGATAGGAGCCGCCACCGTCAAGAGCAAGCTGGGAGGCTTATTGCTGCATTTCCTTTGATAGATCCCTTGGATGCATTTTATCTTTTAAATCCCAGTGGAGATCTCAGCAGGACACAAGTTGAATTTGAGAAATGGTTTAGAGATCAAAACTTGCAGGTAATTTCCTGGTTGCTTAAATCCCGAAAAAAGGAATTTCATTTGAAGGTCAGCGTAAAAAAGGATTGTACCTGTGTCTGGTAGTGGTTATAAAGCAACTCTCTCCCAGATTGGATACATGCACTTATGACTTTTTTATTTGTGTATTTAGGTTTTGAAATAATGTTTCATTGATGCTATCATACAGGGGAAAGCTGGATTTGCACCTACAGCTGAAGAGTTGGCTGAAGCCTTGAAAAGCCATGATCTGTTTATTTATTTTGGCCATGGAAGTGGTATGTTTACTAATGCTAATTACTGATTTCATTTCGGCCTTAAAATGGTTATTCTAGTCTCTGCTTTGAAGGGATCAGTATCTATTCTTAAAATCACAAAAGTTTGAATTTGAGCCTGACAACTCTTTTAAACAGTTGCACTTAGGTTTAGTTTGGTATGACAATTGAATGTTAGTTGGATCATTAGAAACAATCTTTTGCATTGATGTTGAATTCCGAGTTCTGTATTCGCATTGGTGCAGGGGCACAGTACATTCCTAAACACGAGATTCAGAAGTTGGAAAATTGTGCTGCTACCCTCCTGATGGGATGCAGTAGCGGGTCTCTGTCGCTTAATGGATCTTACACTCCACAAGGTGCTCCTCTATCGTATCTGTTAGCTGGTTCTCCTGTCATAGTTGCAAATCTATGGGAAGTCACAGACAAGGATATTGACCGGTTTGCCAAGGCCATGCTCGATGCTTGGATGAAGGAACGTTCTAGCTGTTCTACCGACTGTCCCGAGTGCAGTTCAGTTGCCAAAGAATTTGAAGCCATGACTATAAAAGGCTGCAAGGTGAATGCCAAGAAAAAAACCACAAGAAAGAAAGCACCCGAGGTTATTAGCAATACTAGTGTATGCAGTGATTGTTGTGAGCATAGACCAAAGATTGGTTCCTTCATGGGTCCAGCTCGCGGAGCCTGCACACTCCCTTTCTTGATTGGAGCAGCCCCGGTATGTTATGGTGTACCCACAGGTATACGAAGAAAGGATACGTAGAACTGTGGCACCGGATGTTAACTAACGATTCAGTCAATTCTTTACATTACCAGCTAGAAAGTACATTGATATAGCTCACTAATTTAAGTCTAGTTCCAGTTTCACACATCATTTCTAGTAATGTCAGTGTCTTTTTTAGTTTAAAAAAAAATTCTGTATGGTAACTCACTTGGATTCATAGGTGGGAATGTTTGTTAAACATAGTTGTACACATAGGAAAATGAGAAGAAACTGTATAGTATTGGTATTGGCATCTTTGTTCTATTGAATGAATTATTGTTGGTTATGTTTTTTTGGTATCAGCTTAATAAGTAAAATGTTTTTTTTTGGTCCGGCTATGCTATTTTGTTACAAATTTGGTCCAAATCACAAGTGCTGTGAAATTAGGCTTATGTGTCAACTTTTTCAAGAAAAAAATTGTTGTCGGGTTAGTCACATGATGCCTAAGTTTAAACTGAAGCATGTGGCATCCGAAGGATTGTGACAAAATTAATGCGCGTTATCAGACGAAGGGGGATCAAGTGTAACCGCACTGGACGATCCAAAGATTTGACTGATTTGTTGATTGAGATTAGCTTACGAACATATTGTGATGAGTGAATAAAATTTGAAAAACTGTGAGTGTGATTAGTGTATTATTGTGTGCTTTGGGCAAGACTGGATGAGTTTGATATGCTCGATGGTTTGCTCCTTTGCGCACTGAGAGATTGCTCTAAGTCCGTGACAAAAAGCCCAAGGTTTTACTGCTTCTGCATGATTGAATGTCTCGAAACTGAGATCTTGAGGAGACCAATCGCCTTAATAACCATGCTCATTTGTCTATTAATTTCTTGAATTTTGCTTGTGTTAAATTGCACTGCCAGTTTTAAAGAATTTTTTGTTGTGATTTGATTTTGTTAATTCAGACTATATAAACAAAGCATTTCAATCAATCTTCATTAAATGTTATCACATTCGGACACATATAAGTTTGCAACATGAACTAATTGTAACACTAATGTAATGTCACATTCATTCATCAATCTACTTTGTTAAAGAGCACTTTTTCAACATGGAGATTGATGACTTCTCTTGGCAAATAGGCAGTGTAGTAGAAGGTCTTTGCCACAGTGAGAAATGTGTTCTTGATCTTTGAATCTATGCCATCCATGGAGTTTTCGAGAACCATCTTCACTAGTTGTTGCATCTCTAACTCTATTTGTGGTGTTGTCAAGCACTTATTGTTGGTTTTGAAGCTCCCATTTTCATGCACCTGCTTACAAAGGTCAGTTCAATTGTTTTTAACGTCGTTACTTATGATGCACAAACATTGGTTGTTAGTTGTTACTAACCTTTTGGTTCTGATGTAATCTAAGCTGATAGCAAATGCTGTTGGTGAGAGTCATGAGAGACACAAACTGTGGATGAGACCAAACATCCTCTGAAATTGAATGGCAACCACTAAGAATTATGGTATTTACTAGTAGCTCAGCTTCTCCTGCATATTTGTCACCTTCCTCTTGCCATTTCACCAACCAATTTTTCCACTGTTTTTGTAATCACAAACGAGATAAAAACAAAATAAAAAAATTACTTCTCGTGCCGGGTTAGGATTATGTATTTTTAACCTGGAATTGGTAGAAATTGACTCAAAACCCGAATTATTAAATCTACTTTAGGTATTTAGGTTGCGGGTTTGAATTCAAACCGTCAACTCCAACGATATACACACACAAATGTTGTATAGATACTCACAGCATGACGTAAACGATGGGCAACACATTGGCCGGACGCCACTAATGTGTCAAAGGCGAGATGGGGTAAGTTCCCAAGTAGTAGCTTGACCAAGTCCTTCCAATCAGATTCCCTACAAATACAATCACAACACAAATTTAAACAAATTTGAGTTCAACTTTATTGTGTCCATGTCAGCTAACCCAATTTGTTGGTCTATATGGGCCCATTTTTTATAAAATGTGTCAACATGCGCTTAGTTCGTATTGTCTTACTCAACCTCTCTCATTTACCTTGCGACTTCAGGTTTGTCTGCTCGATTGAGGAATTCATGAACAAAGGCCTTCCTCTGGTCACTTGTAGTT
>JAYMTE010000433.1:0-18309 GCA_036897545.1 Pelargonium fulgidum
GGGCAGTAAAACGGATTGGTATGGGTTGTTCGGTTGGGGAGTGTGAGGCTGCGTGGGCAAGAACACGTTGGGATCGGATATTACCATTGGATTCTCGGGTTTCAACATTGAGTTGGAAGATGGATTGACAGGTACAGACGGGTATGAGCTTGTTGTTGTCGAGGCCTTGGCCATTGCTGCTTTCTTGGCCTCTTCAGCTGCGAATGAGGAGAGAACGGAGGTCATTATCATTTGGGAGGAACTTGAAGCTGCGAGCTTGTCTGCAACCTCGGCGGCAATGGCTGCTGGCGTCTTCTTGGGCGTTTGTCCCGATTTTGTGTTTGCGTCTGACGGTGATGTGGATGTGGTGGATGGTTTTGATACATAATCCTCGTCATCGAGCCGCTTCCTCATGATTCTGGCATCCTCTGCCTGCGCCTCTGCTTGCTGAAATCGACAAAAATATGCGTCAAAATAAGGTTCGGCTTTCATTTATCAGTTAACATTGAGATACATCTTGATGGTACAATAAATTCCATGCTCAAAGATCAACCGAAAGGACTAATGTCGTCAATGGAACACGAAAACTTAGGTCTGATGCCCAACTTGGTACACAAAACTTTGAAAAGATCAATTTAGTACATAAACTTTACATTTGTAACCAAATTTGAGCACAAACTTTGGTATTCACCGATGGTCTTCATTTGATGGTGGTTCAATATAGTACGGGCGATCATCATCAGACCCACAAGTATACAATTTATCCATAGGGTTCAATGAATCAATACACAGTGGTAATATCAAGTATATAGTCCTTGTGAAGAACGTAACTTCATAGTAAATATTAGTGAAAGACCAAAAGTGGCATACCTGAATCTGATTTCGAACATTCTCCAGTTCGGATTCCTGAAGTTACATTAGAAAGTAAGAATATGAAAACGCACAAGTTATCTAAATCATTTAATATCAAGCTATCAACTAAATCTTCGTGGATAAAGAAAGAACAGAATGATCAAATACCTGTTCATGTAAAGCTTCTTTTAACTGAGACACAAGCACTAATCTACTCGCTTCGACTGATTTAAGTTTCTCGATACACTGTTTCAAAATATTCTCTTCATCTTCCAGTTCTTTGCACAAAGTTTTTCGCTTTGGATCCTTTGCTGAACAAGAAAGTAAGTGAGCTCACGTTATAAGAATAGCACAATAAGCTTTAGATGCAGAGCTGGCAATTAGGACCCGAATATGCAGGTGCCCGCGAAATCCGACCCACATTCTTCGGATTCGGGTCTTGAAATGTGTCCAAATAATTTCCAGGTAAGGTTTGAGGTTGGACAGTACGGATTGGGGCGGGCAACCCAGCATTTTCTATGCAAAACCCACAAACTAAAGGAACTCACATTTCTTGCATAACGGATTTGGGTAAGGTGAAACCAACCCAAATTGCCAGCTCTATTTAGAAGTTCTTTAGACATGACGACAACTACATAGGTCATGTTTCTTTCCGAGCATCTGGTATAATATAGTGAATAAACTTCATGGCTTTTCAGCTTACCTTTACTACATGCAACATCAACATCTTTCTCCATCTTCCTCACACGCTGAACCACAGACTTGCACTTACTCATCCCCGCATCTTCATTTGAATGTTCGCTGAGCACCATGTGAAAAGCCGATACAATTTTTTCAGCGGTTCCACCAATGGACAATTTCTGTTTAGCAAAGGAATGGTTCAGCAATTGCATTTGCGCAAAATGAGTTATAAACACGAGAGAAGAAAAATAAAGGCCGTGGCTCTTACAGTTTTTATGGACCGCGAATCCCTTCTCATAATTTTGACAGAACGAGAACGTTTCTTGCTGAACTCCAAAGGTGGAGGCATTTCATCCCCGAGCATTAGTTCTTTGATGCTCCGTGCATGAGATCCAAATACCTTCCTCTCTTCCCATACATCAAACTGATAATTGCACGAGTATTAGTTTGTTACGTCACGTTGCTTACTTCACTTTTAGAACAAAAATGACCCAACAGCATATTACAAGCCACAATTATAGTATAACCCAAAAATCTTCAATTGAACCGAGGACATAAGATACACTAAACTGATAAACTGACTTACTTAAAGTTAAGTTTGGCATCCTGATTCATCATAGATCGGTTTTTATATATATATATATATAGAGAGAGAGAGAGAGAGATAGGCAGTGTGCAGTGTCACAAGTGTCTAAATTAGGTGCCATAACAAAACAATGAAGGGACTCACCAATTTTGAAACCGCCCTATTTCCACGTTCATCATTCTTCTCAATGACATCTTTAAGTGCACCCGGAAGAACCTTCCAGAATTCAGTGACAAATTCTTTCCCGTTACGCTTGCTATTTTGAAGAATATCGTTTGCAAGATACAAAAGAGCAATTTTTTGCACCATCTCTGAATTGTGAAACTGCTTATCCCATGAAGTGACAACCTGTTGGGCTTTGTTTCGGTGAAATATACACCAATGTGATGTAGCTATTGAGAGTCGTTAAGATAACAATTAAGTTCACAGAAGATGAAACATAGAAGCAAAAAACATGCGTAAGAAAATGAACATTCCGTATTTTCAACTAGACAGGCGAAGAAAATGGACTACTTCCCATTATCAACAGCCATTGAGTTTGAAACTTACAATTGAGTTTAACAAGTCTAATAGCGAATTTGACAACCAACATGACCCCAATATGAAAATATCTTAGTAACATTCATGAAAAACACACAAGACCGTGCACTATAGATTTAAGATTCGATGCAGTGAAGTACATAATATATCGAATCAAATAAGAACCAAAAGGGAATTGCGAATTGCAAAAACAAAAACAATACTAGGCCTCTAACCAAATTAGGCGAGCAATGTGTGATAGAACACAAGATCATTCCGTTCAACAAGACAGGTGAAGAACATGGAAATTTTCCATTACCAACAAAAATAAAGTTCAAAACTTACAGTTGAGTTTAACAAGTCTAATACCGAATTCGCAAACAACATAACCCCCAATATGAATATCTCTAAACCACATTCATGTTAATGGTAAAAAAAAAAAAAAAAAATCCAACAGCTAGGTTCAGGGCTCCAAATAGAACAGTTCAGATTCATGCATCAAATCGAAGAAGAATCAAAAGTGCATTGTGAATTGCATAAACAGAAATAACACTAGGCCTCAGATTAAATTAAGTTAGCAAAGTGTGATAGAACAAAAGATCATTCCATTCAACTAAACGGACGAAGAACATGGAAACTTTCCATTATCAACAAACATAATGCTCAAAAGTCACAGTTCAAACACGACGCCAATACCAAAATCTCTTGGCCACATTCAAGCTAGAGGTAAAATATTCCCACAGTTTAAATTCATGCACATAAACAAAAACACACAAGATCATGCACTATGTATTCTATGCAGCAAAGTAAACAAAACACTGAATCGAAACCAGAACCGATAAACAAAGGATACTTTCAATACACTGCTGTGTGCTTTCGACCTTCGAAAGCATGTCAGCGAGTATCTGCTCGCTGAAAACACTAGTCATCCCACCCCAACACCGTTTAAATCAATCCAAAAACACACTAATCTTCAAAAACCCTCCACAAATCAACCCAAATAAACCCTAATTCGAGCAAGAGAGTGACCAAAGATTCGACCTTTAACCCAGAAACCAATGCAAGGAGCTTCAATTACCAAACCATGGAACTTAAATTCCCAAATTGAGAGAATGCCGAGAACTGGGTCGCTCTAATTCTTCGAGAAACGAACTGGGTTGGCACCAGAACAACAAGAAACGACGACGTGTGAGCAAATCAGAAGAAGCTGCGAGGACGATGAAATGGAGGGTTTTGTGAGGGACGAATAGGGTTTTGTTTTGGGTTGGAGAGGTCGGAAACGAGCCGTGGAGGTGTCTATGGAACCCTAGAAACCGTTCCTGCAAAAAAGAGACGTTATTGAATGATGAATCGGAGACAGAGTCGGTGTTGCAGAGAGAGAGAGAGAGAGAGGTTTTGGGGAATTCTTTAGATGTGATTTTTGGGCATATTTGGCGCAAACTATGAAATGAGGTGTTTTTATTTTATTTTATTTTTTATGCTTCAATCTAGAGCCGGCAATTTGAACTGAACTGCAAGCATTCGAACCATAATTATGTGGGTTTGGATTGCACGTAGAGCTAGCAAATTTAGAGTCCGGTTGGATTATGGATTTTCGGGATAAAATGCACATAATTTCACGAATTTATCTGACCCAGTCAAATACAGATTTTGTTAGATCGGGTAAGAGTGGGTTTAAGTCTTGGGTACCAGAAAACTTGAGTCCAAATTGTCCACTATATTAACTCACACATAAAGGTGATAGTTCAATTCTTCGTTAAATTCAAATTAGTTGTTTTATTTATACTTGTTGTTCATATCAGATTGAATACGCATGCAAAAAGTTGAAACAATGCATTCATACCGAAAAATTTGTAAATATATATATTTACTTCAAAGAAAATGTAAATAATTAAAAAAAAAAGGAAAAGTGTAAATAAAAATTAGATATAGGGAATTAATTTTTTCAATAAGTAATAAACCAAAAATAATAAATCGGTTCGAATCAAAATTGGACCGAATACAAACCGAAAACAAATCGGTCCGGTCCAAAAACTCGGTGGGACCCAGTGAGGTGGACCTCAAACGAATCAGGGCCGTTGGATGGCAAATCAAAGAAATCCCACAGAGATCACGAGGGCATTTTGGTAATTTCAAGTACAAAATAAGCAAATTTAGATGAACAGCCCCTCCTCTCCTCATATCTTCTTCTCAGTTCTCGATAGCAAAAACCCTAAAAAGCTCCCATCTCTTCCCAAAATCTGCACCAAGACCCCCAAAAAAAATCCGCAGAAAAATCGCCAAAATCTGAACTTGCATTCTGGGCTCTTCTCGTTGGCCGTCGCATTGCTCTGTATTTTGATTTTGTTTTTCGTGTTTTCTTTGGTTTAGGTTTTTGTATTTTTTTTGTTTTCTGTTTCAGGAAACGGAATCGGAAACAATTGGAAGCTGATTTGTGTTTGGGTGTTTCTGTTTTGGGGTTTTCTTGTTTGGGTCTTCAATAGATGCGAGCTTTGAGGTTTTCTCTAATGGCCGGTTTTGTGATGTGGAATTAGGGTTTCGCTTATTCTGTTTTGAATCGTATAGAAGAGAGGAACTTTGTTGTGGTGTCTGCGAGATTTGGAGCGTAAATTGTTGGTAAGTAATGTTTATTTGTTGATTTGTGATTTATTTGTTCGTTTTTGTACAATTTGGTGCATTTTTGGATTAGGGTTATTATGTTCATATGAGGTGTTTTCAGTGAATTTAATTTTATGTTGTGATTATGGTTCATGCATGAATTGATGGATTAAGGGAAAAAAAGAGTAGCCTGTTGACATTAAAATGATTTGTTGTTCCTTAGTCTCTAGAGGAACTCATGGACTGGAGCTAGTAGTATTTTCATTTTTGCTATTGAATAGCTGTATTTAGCTATTGTTTTTGCTTATCTGATATTGGGAGTGTGGTATATTGGTTGTTCTAAGTGAATGTTTGCTGGACATATGACATTTTAAGACTCCATTTTGCTTAAATTTGCATGTGTCATGCACTGGCAACATAATCCAGCTTTTGCTTTTAATTGACTTGGTGAGCTATGGCCTATGAGAGCATATCCAATGCAGCAGCTGAGAGAGGCGTGTTAAGAGTTTTGGAGCCTCTTTGGTGGAGATGCTAAGGAGAGGATGCAAAGTGAAGCACCCGGTGTTAGTCCCCGCAATAATCCTCAATTTCTAAGCTATTTATCTCACACAATCTTCTCTTAGCACCCAAAATAACTCAAGCATTGGAGATGCTCTGAGTGACCAAACTGTTGATATTTTTACAAGTTACTTCTCTATTTTGCAATGCTCATTGGTAATTAGTATTTACTGTTTGCTGTTAACTATGTTTTACTTTTGTGTCAAGGGCTGGATTTTTATTTATTTCATTTATATTTCTTTTCATAATTGTTGAACTCCTTTGGTAAACTGCACTGTCTATTTGAGTACCAATTCCCTTTGTGGCGAGTTTCTCAACGACTGGCTGTTACTGAATGAAATTATGTTTTCTAATCAGGGTTGTGAAGTTGAGTTTTATTTGGAAAAGATGTCGTCACCATATCCTGTTCTTGACAATCGACCAATTGATAACTGGAAGGTTACAGAGTTAAAAGAAGAGCTGAAGAGACGGAAATTGACAACCAAGGGTTTAAAGGAAGATTTGGTGAAACGGTTGGCTGAGGCTGTTCGCATTGAAAGGGAAAAAGAGGAGGCACTTCGAATTGAAAATGAAAATGATGCGAAGAACGGGGATAATGGTGTTGATTCTGTTCCCGATCCTGTAGTTGGGGTGGAAGTTTCAGATACCGATACAAGTCTCACTGAAACAGCCAAAAACATTGCAGATTGTGACGATACTCAAAATGTCGTGGCAGATAATGTTGCAGTTAAAGTCGACATTAATGATAGTGTTGCAGCCTTGGGTCAAGAGGAAGCTAAAGAAGCAGATTCATCAGTTGGTACCAATTCTGCTGGGGTGGAAGCGAACTTGGTTGTTCATACCACTACTGTGGAAACTGTCATAACGATCTCTGAGAGTGTGGTATCTGATGTAGCATTAGATGGGCAAGATTCGAAGAATACAGAAACCCAAAAGGAAAATGGAGATTCAAAGCCCCAACAAGAGGTTGAGGATTCAAAGCCTCAGGCAATGGTTGAGGATTCAAAACCTCAGCCAGTGGACGAGGACTCAAAGTCTGTGCAGGAGGATGAGGTATTAAAGCCCAAGCCAGAGGACGAGGTTTTAGAGTCTGCTCACAGGATTGTCATGCCCAACACATCTGCTCCGGACAACCAGGTATCAGAGGTCAGCCCCACTTTAGGGTCTCAAGTAAAATCTGATTCTATTTCTACTGATTCTGTATCAATTAATGAAAAGATTGAACTAAAGGATAACATAATTGCTGATAATGTCAAATTAGAACTAGACGTTGTTAAGCCGGAGATGGTGGAACCATCATCCAGTAATGTTGACCCAGTTGGTGGCAAGTCACATCCAATGGATGTTGAAGAGCCACATGAGAACAAAACATCTGTTGAAGCAAAAGATGGCAACAATGCTGCAAATGCAGACATGAGCAAGAAAATTGATACTGTGGATGTAGGTTATTCAGAAAAGTTAAATTTAGACAGAAGTTCTGGTGATGATTCCATGGAAGAGGATGTCGTAGAGACTACCAAGCACATTGATTCGAAGTATAATTCTGATGATATGGTAGATAGGAATGAGAAAACTGAAGAGCCTGTTGCTAATGAGGAAACTCCTGTTGATGTTGTGGGGGATGGTTTATCTTTAGACAAGGACATCCATGTTGAGAGCACAAATCGTACTGCTGTGCCTGTTTTAAATGAGGAAAGTTCTATTGCCACTCCTGCCGAGAAAAGGAAGCACAATGGTAAATGTTGCATCTATTTTGCTTATCCTTTTTTTCCCTCTGTTCTAGTTTTGTTGTGTCATTGATAATCAGCTGACTTTCCTTGTTAAGGTTTTTATTCACACATCTTTTGATACAGAAAAGCATTATTACGTGTGAACTCATTGGTTGTGGATTGATTTTATTCACTATATGAGCCTGAGCTAAAGATTCCTTACTAATCTTAATGAAAGTGTTAAGCTAGCTTACTCTAAGAGGAGGATGTGCAGAATCTGGTCTTCAATTGTTTTGCCTTGAAAATCAGGAGGTGTGGTAGGGTCATATTATGAACATGTTATGGTCACAACTGTAGATAGTTGGCGACATTGATAAAAGAATTGGGGGGTAAGTTGTCGGTACTATTGTAATTACAACATTATGTATACTATACACAATCATTAGGATGTCGTGTAGAATCTTTCATAGTTGTATAGGTATGTTTCCTCTTTGCTTTTGTTCCTTTACACTAATAATGAAACTTCATTAGTTTATTTTTATTTTGAAAGTAAGAATCGGAAAGAGAGATATGATGTGTAGTCCCTATATGCCTTTTAGGTTATGCAAATGGACTAATTTTACGGAAAAAAACTTATATGCTACTAGTTTTTATGTGTTTCCTTCACAAAGTTTTGGAGTGGATGGTATGGTCAATAAGAATGAGATGAAAGGAGCTTGTGTGTGACAAGCTAAACTATTGTAAACCCAAATCCTTCTTGAAATTGGAATTTCTGTATTATTTGAGTGATGTGCTCTATTATCTTGGCCATTATTAATTGGAAATGGCACCTTGCATTTTCATATATTTCCACGAATTTCTTCGGTTCATGTTTATAATTTCTGATTGAAGTATATGTATGGACTCTGTAAACTGTTGTCTAGATCAAGAAGCTGTGGGTAGTAGCGAGCCTTTGAAACGACAACGAAGATGGAACTCTGAAAGTGTGAAAGTCCCAGAATCACAAAGCGTTAATCCTACTACACCTACTACTACTCCAAAGGATGCATTTCATTCTACTTCTTTCAAGCGCAGCTTCTCCATGTCAGACTCCAAAACCAACGACGATGCACCTAAGGAGCGTGTCGGTGAGTTATTATTAGTTTAATTAGATTCAGATATTTACGGCACATTTAAGAGAACCACTAACAGTTGCTTTTTTTTATCCCTTGGCAGTTCCACCATCGCAAAAGCCTCCAACTAATTCTCTTAGAATTGACCGTTTTCTGCGTCCTTTTACCTTGAAAGCTGTGCAAGAGCTTCTCGGCAAAACTGGCACTGTCTCCAGTTTCTGGATGGACCAGATCAAAACCCATTGCTATGTCACTGTAAGCTGTCTTTTGGCTCTCTTCCTCTCTGATCTGTTCATCTATTTTACTACCTCCGATTATGAAAAAGTGTTTTTAGATGGAAAAAATGTTCCGAAATAAGTGTTTACAATTTCATTATAAAAATGCACTGTACTTACCGTTATGCCCTTATTTTTATTTAATTAATACTACTGATTTAGTTTAAAAGAAAGGAATAATTAGGAGTGAGTTATAATGAGAGTATGCAACCAATTAAATAAGGTTAGTTTGGTCATTTTACATAATTCCTTAATATATGTGAAGAACCCTTAAACAACACTTGTTCAGAAATGGAGGTATATGTTTGTCTGCTCTTAAGAGTTACTGTTATTCATCATTGTTCATGTATGATTGGTGATTGGACCAACATGGTAATTTAATCCATTTTTGTTTGGAAAATGACTTTGGTGATGCAGTATTCATCTGTTGAAGAGGCTTCAGAGACTCGAAATGCTGTGTATAACCTTCAGTGGCCGCCCAATGGTGGTAGGCTTCTGGTTGCTGAATTTGTTGAGCCTCAGGAAGTGAAAATGCGAGTGGATGGTCTTCAATCTCCTGCGACACCAGTCAGTACCACTCCTGTTGTTTCTGTAGTCCCTCCCGCTGCACAGCCACCGATGCCTTCCCCTCGTCTACAGGCGCCTTCCCTTCGCCAACCAGCTCCTAGGCAGCAACCTCTTCCACCGCCACCGCCGCCACCCTCCTCACTCCCTCCTGCAGCAAGAGAGCGGCTTCCTCCTCCTCCTCCACTCCCAACTCCACATGACCCTCCAATTGTCACTCTGGACGACCTCTTCCGGAAAACCCGAGCAACTCCTCGGATCTACTATTTACCTCTCTCCGAAGAACAAGTTGCAGCAAAACTCGCAGCGAAGGGTAAAAAGCCTCTCCTCTAGGGATCGATCAGGCTATCCTCTTTCCCTGGCTGCTCTCGGGATTTTCTCATGACTTGGTCAGTATGTGTTCGATAATGGTAAAAAAACAAATAGTATCATGCTATTCCATCTTTGCAGGTCTGCAGGTTTGCTCTTAGGGGAGGAAGTTAGTTGCATGCACCGAGCTGAATGTTCGGGTTTTTTTACCCGAAAATAGCTTTGGTTGAGACTAGTCGTATTTTGTCTTGGTACACACCTCAAACCGAAAACTTTCTTCGATAAAGATGAATCGAACTACCCATGATTACATCTTTTTTCATGCAAATTTCGATGTTTTTTTTTCCGCTTTAAATTGTGAGAACCTGACTTCATATTGTGGATGTTTTTTCTAATAGGCTCTGGACTGAGATATGTAGAAACTGTGAGTTGATGATGAGTAGTGTAGTGTGTTGTTGGGCAATGTGTACACTGCCTATGATATAACATTGATTTAGTGTAGTGCTTATATATTGATCAAAAGTGATTATGGTCTTGCAATTACAATCTTATAATCTTGTTTTTTGGAAAATTCAGTAATCCAATTCTGAATTTTTAAAGTTTTGAAATTTGACTAAGGTTGTGTTTGGGAACATAAATTTGGTTTGAAATTAATATTATATAAATTATTATTTTTGTCTTGTTATTGCACAACACTCCAAGATTGGCCCATTATTGCTCCAATTGCACAATGAGACAATACTCAATTTGCTCCTTTTCTCAATATTTAGACAATTGGTGACATATTCTATTTTTCAAGAGATTTCCAATAAAATAAATTTTCACTTAGCAAAATATTTTTTGTAAGTTATATTTTTTCCGAATTTAGCTCTTACGGACAATAACACCGAAAGATTGTCATATAAAATTAACACTTATAAATTGATAAAATTTGACAAAATTGGCGTGTGCTATTGGCACATGATTGTCAGAAATAGAAAAAACTTTCACGTCATCATAATTTGACGACACTATTACGATTAAATCAATGCAATACATAATGGTAATTTTTTTTGCCAAACTAGAGAAATATAAATAATTTCAAAATCAAATTTAAAATTAAATATGTTAGATATCAGCAGAGAACAAATGCATGGTTGGAGAACCATAATTAAGCATTTTCCTAAACTTAACAGAGAAAATTTAAAAATAATAAAAGACCTATAGTCTCATATGCTAGTCACTATAAACAATGACAAATCAACTTCCACACAATATTTTTTATATTATATTTGATATATACAACATGGACCCTCAAAAGCACAGCACATAGGAAGGCTACAACCCAACTAATTTTATTAGAAAACATTATTTTCAAGTTCCTATTTATGAATGTTTCAATAGCTGGTATTGAGTCTCAATCATTTATTCTATCATGCCCCATGTGGATTGCTTCTTCATCAAGTTAATTATTAATTAATTAGCATACCTATTTTGATTAATGCTTTTGTTTTTTACTATGTAAAGCAACATAGCAAAGTGGAAGAAAGTAGGACATTGTCCATATATATCCCATGATTTAAAAATTATATCGATGACCGTTCGAGTCCAAAAGATTGTAACTATCTCACTCGAATCTTATTCGAAATAAGATCTTACTAGTAAATTCGGAGTTTTATACGTAAAATGTGCAGATTTACGAAGTTTGTTCCGCCCAATCTGTATTTTCATCAAGGTAAATTTGTCCGGTTATGTTTTGTATGATTTAAACGCACAAAAAACGAGGATTGAATTTCAAGTGCATGCGAATTTTGATCCAGTAAAAAGAATCGATGAAATCAATGGAGACGGGTCTTTGATATTAGTACGTTGTGATGCATGTATATATATTTTTTACCCACATAGATTATCGTTAGTGAAATTAGGGACAAACTTATCCTTCATAGAATGACATCATAAAATGGGTTTGGGTTGAAGTGTTTAATATGAATCCGCTCTATCATTAAATCAACATGTCTTTTGGTGACCTGAACTCACAAACTTTGAGATTTAATTCATGTTTTTACAACTTTAGATTGTATAAAATAAAATCAATTTTTATGGAAAAAAAATTGTTATATTTTATACATATTTGCACTAATTTCAGCTAATTTAGTAAACTTTATTATAGGAAAACTAAAAATTATTTGACTCAAAATTTTCCCAAATATTATAGTCCATAAGATTTTTCTGTTAAATAAGAATGTTTTATAATTTGCTTTTTCTTTTTGCATATTTAATATTTTTTCATCCTTATTAGGTGTATCTTACTGCCCACGTGGATTTTTTATTTTATTTTCAAATTAAAACGTTTGCATTATTTAGCCAACTCAGAGACAGATGAAAGAGATTCTCTAATTTATTAACCGTTGGCTCGGCTCGGCTCGGCTTTTTAAAAATATCTATGGAATATTTTCCTATTTTGTAATGAATATAATTTATTGTGAGAGCCTTGTTAAATATGTAAAGGCAAATTTAGAAGTCAAATTATTATTACAATTAAATTGATTTTATTTACCATTTTCAGTTCTAATTTGGGTCCTTTCATATCGAGATTTCGGTTTTTATCCAAATTGAAATAATATGGATTGTTTGAGGATCAAACTAAAATAAAAAATAAATTTAGATATTAAGTCGGAAAAAAAAAACAGTTAAGCAATAAAATAGAATATATTCATTTATTCTTTCATATTATTACGATGAGTTAATTCATTTTTCTCACTGTTTTAATTAGCCAAACGTTACGTAACTTGATATTGCAATTTATGTCATATGATTACTACTAAAAAACAATATTAATTTATTAATGTCTTTCTGTGTACCAATGTTACAAGTATTACTAAATATTGCATAAACCTTAATACATATTTGTTTCCTATTATTGTTTAATTTGCAAGTTCTTCATAAATGGAATAAAATAATAGTGCAGTGTCACAATCTTCCACTGCTGATTAAATTTGGAATATTCACTTTTTTTCGTACGTAAAGCAAGCTCAAGCAAACAAGTGAAACAACTAACCGGATACCAAACAGAGAAGTTTCACGCAATTATATATGTCTAATTAGAGCAAATTTTATTTGCACACACACATCCTTAAAAAAAAAAAATTGGTTATAGAGGGATCAAATTAGAACAAAATGTGCAATTGAGAAATCAAATTGGAAAAAAAATTAAAATGTAGACTACCTCTTTCAATTGTATTAATTGTTTTCTTACTGGTTCTATCAACAAATTCAACTCTATATTTATATGTCAATAGACGCCACGCCAACAAAAAAATTGAGACTCCGGCTCAATTTAACAGCTCCAAAATAGATTAGATAAATTCCAAATAAAGCAGCATAAATTGAGACCAAAATTAAAACAAAACTTACATTGGATACAAATTCGAAACAAAACAAATGATTAAAGGATCAAAATGTAACAATTTTTATGGATAAAAAAGTATAATTGAGCTGTAGAAGCCGAGCCGAGCCGAAGCCAAGCCGTGAAAGCTTTAGGCTTTAAATTGTCGGTGTTTAGTGCTAACTACATCCAGTGGTTGGCTCCGACTGTGAACGCCAGAGACAGTCTCTCTCTCTCTCTCTCTCTCTCTCTCTCTCTTTCTCCCCGTTTCTACGAAATCAATCCATCAGATGCACTGAGGAGCTTCAACATTTCACATTCACTGTCTCTGAAGATCGTCAGGTCAGCTACATCTCCTACTTCTCTCCTTGCATTCATCAACATTTTCGGTTTCTGTTCGATTCCGTCGCTGCTGCGATTTTCTCTGTTTTTTTTTTCTTTGATTTTTGTGTGATTATTATGTGATTGCGAGCTCGTTTGTTTTTCTATTGAGCTTTTTGAAAATTCAGATGCTAAAGTAGTGGAGCTGTGATGTCTTGGTTCAGCTGAGAGTTTGAGACTCGATCTGCTGTTTTTGTCTTCGTTGTTGCTCAATTTTGATCCAAATTGTCTGTTTATGTATTCGGAAATGAATTGCGATTCGTGTTTCCTTCTCTCGCTCCATTGATGAGCATTTTCGTTTTTGTTTGATTCTGTGGCTGCGATTTTTGTGATTATAAGCTGATTTACTTCGATATTCTATTGATCTTTTTGAAATTTCATCTGCTAAAGTAGTGGAGGTGTGTTCGAGCCTCGATCTGTTGTTTTTTGTCTTCATTGTTGCTCAATTTTGATCCAATTGTCATTGTCTTGACTCGATTTGGACTATTTCACTTTTGGCCGTTTTGGAGTTGAGACAAAAAAGAGAGGATGTGAATTATGTTTGCTTCTCTCGTTGCATTGATAAACATTTTCCTTTTTATTTGATTCTGTGGCTGCTATTTTCTTCAAATTTTGTGATTACAAGCTGATTTGTTCACAGTGAAGATGCGGTTTCTTGCTTCAGCCGAGGCTCGATCTGATGTTTCATGTAGTAGCTCAATTTTGATCCAATTGTCATTGTCTCGACTTGATTTGGACGTTTCTGTATTTGGAAATGATTGTGAATTGCTATCGTGTCTTCGTGTTTCGTTCTCTTGTTGCATTGATGAGCATTTTCGTTTTGTTTGATTCTGTGGCTGCGACTTTCTCTGCTGTTATCTTGATTTTTGTGATTACGAGCTGATTTGTTCACAGCGTTTTGTTTTGATATTCTGTTGCGCTTTTTCAAATTTCAGCTGATAAAGAAGTGAAAGTGTGATGACTTAAAACAGCTGAGAGTCTGAGGCTCGATCTTTTATTTTTGTCTTCATTGTTTCTCAATTTTGATCCAATTGTCATTGTTTTGTCTGATTTGGACTTTTTAAAGTTTTGGCGGTTTTGATTTTAGTGATTACAATTTACAAGCTGATTTGTTTCCTTCATTTTGATTCCTTTGAAATTTTTGAAAACTAGCTCAATCTGCTGTTTTCTGTATTCATAGTCACTTAATTTTGATCCAATTGTCATTGTCTTGACTTGATTTGGACTGTTTTGCATTTTGGCAGTTTTGAAATTGAGAAAAAAAAATTGGACATAAATTAGGAATCGCTTTCATGTCTTCATTGTGTTCCTTTCCTTGTTCAAAATGAAATGCTCGGATTTTATTTTTGTCCTTGAGGTACTCTATTTTGATGGAAATCTAAAAATTTTGGACTAATTTAACATTTTGTTTGGAAATGTGATTGAGAGAGACAAGTGACTGATCTGTAGAAGAGTGAAGCAGATTCCTGATGTGTTGGATTTAATTCCGTTTGATTGATTTACTTGTAAATCCTGGGAATTTTTGTTAACACTTGTCTGATCTGCTTTTTTTATGCTAAATTTAATTTTTGGCAGGAGGCTTTGATGTTTTGATTGTGTCTCTGAGTCAGATCTGTGTACGGGCTACGATCTGGATTCATTTTATTTATAGAATCTTGAAGTGAAGCAAGGATGGCGGCTACAATGGATTGGAGGTTCAATGGAAGCAATAATCTAGTATGTCCCTTTCTCTATTCCACGTTCTTATTTTTATTTCAAATTTAGTATTCTCACTTTTATGTGAAAGTCAAACATTTAAGCAGTGTACTAAACCCAAATATAATAACCTATTGAATATATACAATAACCATCAAGGCTGGGACAGAGGATTGGTTGGATAACTTCCATGTACTTCTAATTCCCATAGCTGGGGTGGCCTGACTATAATGGTTTTTACCTATAAATCACCTAGGCCGTGCGTGTCTTGAGGTTTATTCTGTTGCCTCCATCATTCAGTTTGGGCATGCAACTCTGCAAGTTGTTAGTGCATAATGTATACTACAGTCTACTCTGCTCTCTAAATTAAGGGAGTCTTGATACTACTTTTTGCTTTTCGACAGTGGTTAGAGTTCTGAAATTTATTTCTAATGAAACTGAAACAGTTATTGCGGATGGTATTGACTTTCTACTGTATTTTTGTAGAAATGAAATAAAGCAAAGCATTGCCCCATGTTTCGCTGGTGTGGTCTAAAAGACTTCGTTAATGCTGTTAATTACTTTCCATACACGTGAAAATTTCATTTAGTTGCGCAAACATCCTTCATAAGTTAGTTATAGTAAAAATATTGATTATTATTATGTATAGATCAATGAAACGACAAATCAAATCCTAAACACATCCATCAAATACAATTGAACTGATAATGGTACTGATTACTTTCCATATAAATTTAAAGATTATGCCCCCATATCTACAAGCATTGTACATCTTCAATGAGTTTGTTTTTAGCTAATAATCTTTGCAATGCTAATTTTTTAATAGCAGATCATATACATCATTAGCTAATTTTGTGTGTGTTGTAGTCTGAGATGAATCCTTTGATTAAATTGGATTGGAGCTGAATCTTTGAATGGATGGGTTGTATGAACTTTGGATTATCATACTGTCCTTCTGAATCCTTTACTTCACAGTACCGCCAATTTTTTTATATAACCGTTAGCATCTTATTTATCAGTTTTTCTTTGTTTCCTTTCTTGTCACTGCAGGATAAAAATGTGGACACAAAATTTCAAGATTCAGAGCCCCAAACTCCACGTTCAGTTATGAAGATGGGTTTGAGGTAACTTCAAATAAATAATCTTTTGTTTGCTCTTCAGTTGTGATTTGTAATTATTAGCCTCTTAGTCAACTTCTGTTACTTTAATCTTATTTTGTTTTAAATATTGCTCGAGTGTTGGCTTGGGTGTGAGGGTAAGACTTGGCGCGACGATAAGGTTGCTGCCTTGTTACCTTAAAGTCACGGGTATTAGTCAGTGAAGTGATATTGTGGTGGTCACCGTCGGAGCCTTGGAGGTTGCCTGATGGGGTGGGGGTTGGTGAAGTTAAGGGCAGGTTGAGGCAGAGACAGAGTCAACACTCATGAGTGAGAGTGACAGAGTGAATTTGTGAATTAGACCTCCATAGTCTAAACTATTAATCATATTATTAGTTTGGTTATTCAAGTTTTCTGGGTACATTAACCAATCTAGTAATTAGGGTTTGGGATAATGTGCTCTCCCCTGCTGCAGTATTTGGAATAAAACATGTGGAAGAATTGACATACAAATGCAAGTGAATTTACACTTAAATGTTCATAAAAAGCTACTGCGTGTCACATGTGTCTATTCCAGAGAAACGAAAAATGCTTTCGTAAGATACAGGACTGGTAATTGTCTGAAATTTTTGTAGCTTAAATCGGCACATTCATGAATTTTTTTCCTCTTAGGCAAAACTTATCTATACATGCTATGATAATGCTGGAAGGATTTAACAACTGTGGCAAATTTGAATAAATGTTAGATGCCAAGTTATATTACTTTTTCTATTTATCATGCTATCTAAATAAATATCCATGATGACCAAATAGAGTTAGCTTCAATACTCCTGTAATCCTTGATGTTCCATTTATGGTTATACTTTTCATTAGAATTATATGCTATGTTCTGTTTCTCACTTTGTCCAGTATACTGGCCTCCTAATAATTTATCTAGGACTAACTATTATCATGATTTTTGGTTTTCTTTGGTTTTTCCCCTTTTCTAATTAGAGATTTTTTATTATTATAAATGAATACTAATTTATGTTTGCTAAATCTTCAAATTCCTTGCAGAGATCGTACTAGTAGCATGGAGGATCCAGATGGGACATTAGCTAGTGTTGCTCAATGCATTGAGCATTTGCGGCAGAGTTCTTCGTCTGTTCAAGAGAAGGAACATTCCCTGAGGCAATTGCTCGAGCTGATTGATACACGTGAAAATGCTTTTAGTGCTGTTGGATCTCACTCTCAAGCTGTTCCAGTACTTGTTTCTCTTCTCCGATCAGGATCGCTTGGAGTGAAGATTCAGGCTGCTACAGTTCTAGGTTCTCTGTGCAAGGAGAATGAACTTAGAGTAAAAGTCTTACTTGGGGGATGCATTCCGCCGTTGCTTGGTCTTCTCAAGTCTAGCTCAGCTGAAGGTCAAATTGCAGCTGCCAAGACTATTTATGCAGTTTCTCAGGGTGGTGCTAAGGACCATGTTGGATCTAAGATTTTTTCTACTGAGGGAGTTGTGCCAGCACTGTGGGGGCAGCTAAAAAATGGACATAAATCTGGGAACCTGGTTGATAGCTTATTAACTGGAGCATTGAAGAACCTCTCCTGCAGCACTGAGGGGTTTTGGTATGCAACAGTACAGGCTGGAGGAGTTGATATACTTGTTAAGTTGCTTACAACTGGACAATCGAGTACTCAAGCGAATGTGTGCTTTCTTCTTGCATGTATGATGATGGAGGATGCATCTGTTTGCTCTAAAGTGTTGACTGCAGAGACTACAAAACAACTTCTAAAGTTATTGGGATCTGGTAATGAAGCTTCTGTCAGAGCAGAAGCTGCAGGAGCTCTTAAATCCCTCTCTGCGCAGTCCAAAGAAGCAAGGCGTGAGATAGCTAATTCAAGTGGTATTCCTGTTTTGATTAATGCCACCATAGCTCCTTCAAAAGAATTCATGCAAGGTGAGGATGCCCAAGCATTGCAAGAGAATGCAATGTGCGCTCTTGCCCACATTTCTGGTGGTTTGTCATATGTGATCTCAAGCTTGGGTCAAC
>JAYMTE010000434.1:0-18305 GCA_036897545.1 Pelargonium fulgidum
TGTGGATGCTAGACATGACTACCATAAACTCATTGACTGTTATTTTTTATTCATTAATTATAATAATTAAAAAAAAACTTAATCGAAAAGTTTTGCCGACAACGGGAAATGCCCAAAGGCGACGAGAATGCCTCATGGCATGATGTTAAGGTGTTAACGCAACTGCTAATGGCGATAAGGCCATGCCCTTCACATCATGGAGGCCATTTTTTTCATTCAACCAATTGTGGGGCCATTTTATTTTATTTTATTCTTTTATCCAAATGGGTCATTCACCAAATTGACCCAAATAATTTTGTTTAATTAACTTTAAAATATACAGTAATGTGTGCCACGTCATCAACTTGGAGCCTTTAAATACCCGAAACAAACCTTTTTTGTAACGTAAAATTTGCTCTCCAACTTTTAGTGATAAACTGATATCTTATTAAATTAATATTTCAAAAAAACATGCCAGAGATCGGAAATGGCGGCAACGGCGTGTACCCGGCGGCGGAGGAGGACAGCAACTTCTTCGGGAAGTACGAGCTCGGGAAGCTCGTAGGCGTCGGCGCGTTCGGAAAAGTGTACCACGCGCGCAACATCGCCACCGGCCAGAGCGTGGCGATCAAGGCGGTGAGCAAGAAGAAGGTCGCGAAAAGCGGTTTATCGGGGCACATTAAGCGCGAGATCGCTATCATGCGCCGGTTGCGCAACCCTAACGTCGTGAGGCTCCACGAGGTTTTGGCGACGAAGACGAAGATCTATTTCGTCATGGAGTTCGCGAAAGGCGGCGAGCTTTTCGCGAAGATCGAGAACGGCCGGTTCGGCGAAGATCTGAGCCGTCGGTTTTTCCAGCAGCTGATCTCCGCCGTCGGATACTGTCACTCTCGCGGCGTGTTTCACCGAGATCTGAAGCCGGAGAATTTGCTTCTGGACGAGAATTGGGATCTGAAGGTGTCGGATTTTGGATTGAGCGCCGTCAACGACCAGATCCGGCCGGACGGCCTCCTCCATACGCTCTGTGGCACGCCGGCGTACGTGGCGCCTGAGATTTTGGAGAAGAAAGGCTACGACGGCGCGAAGGCCGATGTGTGGTCCTGCGGCGTGATTCTCTTCGTTCTCAACGCCGGTTACCTCCCGTTCAACGACGTGAATCTCATGGCGTTGTACCGGAAAATCCACAGAGGTGACTTCCGGTGCCCGAAGTGGACGTCGCCGGAGCTCCGGCTGCTCCTCTCGCGCCTCCTCGACGTGAATCCGGAGACCAGAATCACCGTCGACGAGATCCTCCACGACATCTGGTTCGAGATAGGGTTTGTTCACCGGAGCTTCCACGTGAACGATTTCGATTCGAAGACCGACGAGAGCACCGAGCAAATGAACGCCTTCGATTTGATCTCCATCTCGTCCGGTTTCGACCTCTCCGGCTTAATCTCCGGCGCCGATACGTCGGTCTTCTCGGACCGGTTCGTATCGGCCGAGACGCCGGAGAAGATTCTGGAAAAAGTACACGCCGTCGCTAGAGCGGAGGGGGTGACGGTGGCGAAGACGAAAAAACTTGCCGCCAAAATGGAAGGGCATAACGGTAATTTCACGGTGGCGGTTGAGATTCACCGGTTAACAGAGGAGCTGGTGATGGTTGAGATTAGGAAGAAGAATAGAAACGGTAACGGACCTTGCAACGAAATGTGGGTAGCTACGTTAAAATTAGAGCTTAAATCTCTGGTTCATCGACCGGAAGTTCTGGTTTCCGGTCACTGATTCCGTCGCCGATGACCAGAAAATATATGTTTGCCGGCGACGAGGTGTGTTGTACATTAGTTAGGGAGGTAAATAGCACTATTCCCGAAATATCGGAACCGAAAAGAGACAAATGATTTTAGATTGGGCCTTTTCTGTATAGTTTTTTTATCCTAAAAAATAGTCATGTTGGTTTGTTTTAAAATGAGAGTCTATTTCTCTCTAAGTAAATTAGTAACGGTTTTAAATTTTATATGTATACTCTTTTGTGTATTCACTACAACAAGTGATGCTTATTAACTTATGTCAGATGCATTATGTATTGACGTATAAAATTGTACATAA
The DNA here is from genome assembly GCA_036897545.1 of Pelargonium fulgidum. Lineage (NCBI taxonomy): Eukaryota > Viridiplantae > Streptophyta > Magnoliopsida > Geraniales > Geraniaceae > Pelargonium > Pelargonium fulgidum. The sequence continues at coordinate 2,068 of JAYMTE010000434.1, forward strand.
TGGCGGTGGCTTATGCATATATCAGACTCCGCTAATTTATAAATTGTTCATATTATTCTAATTTGGTTCCTTACATACTTTTATTATTTTGTTTACAATTGCTCTCAAAATTGTACAATCTACTACGGTAAAATGTATTTTTTTTTGTTAATATAACAATTATGTAACGTTTAAATGGACTAAATTATTAATGCACCAAATTAGATTATAATGATGCTTACCATCACATATATATTCCAATTATACAATTTTATTGACTGGGTGTTAATATGTAACAAAAGCATGAGTGAAAACATTTTTCTAAAATAAAAATAATTTATTGGTTTATTATTATATTTTAAAACCAGTGATGAATCATACAAAGTAGTGCAAAAATGATGAACTGGAATCTGAATAATGGAATATACACTTATGAATATAATATTGGCATAACTATAGAGACAACTCATAATATATTATATAAAAAAGAGATTGTAATCTGAAAAATGGAATACCCACTTATATTATACTCTTTAATTAATCAAACTAAGATTCAAATTTATTTTACTTTATTTTACTTTATTTTTGAGAATTGTGACACCACACACATACTTCAATTTTGCTCAACATGTTGAGTTGTGCAGTCTTCTATGCAAATGACATTTTCCTCTAATTTATGTCGATTTTGCGATTTCAAATTAGAATGACAGTATTTATAACACAATAAAAAAGTGATTATATATAATCGTTTCAGATTTCATATTTTAGCATGAAAAATGCAAATTTATATGAATTTTCACTTCATAAGTTACTAAATTTTGGATACTATTTGTTAAAAAATATCGTCACTCCTGCATGAGATTTTTACGTATACAACAATCATTGTCAAGACTGAGATGATTTTTGACTAACAATTGGAGCAAACTTTTGGTATATTATCTTATCATGTGATTAGTGTTAATTGGGTCATTTGTCTTTCAATCATCTAATGATTGTGCTTAAATATAATATTACTTCTGTAAGTTTTAGAATCAATCATGTAATAGTAACTTGCACTTTATAACAGCTTTCCAACACTTTCTACTTCATTTTCTTTCAATCCAAACAGATGCCACAAAGAAACATATATAATAATTGAGCATAGGAATTAATGGCAGTGAGAGAGACAATTTTTCTATTATTTTCAAACATTGATAATGTTGGGTCAATTTAGGTTAATTCCTTTTGTTTTGATGTTGAAATATATAGATGCATTGAGTTCATCTACCAGTCAAGAACAAGTTTTTGTTTATTTTTGTAAGAAAATAATATATTATTTTTTTATTATACCAAATTTGAGTACCTTAAATGTAATGAGTAACATGTTTATTTTGTGCCACAATTTGGTTCTTGAAGTGCTGTCAAATGCAGTTTTTTTAGCTGCGGTTCAAAAACCGTAGTTATTATGTTAGAATTAGAAACCAACGGCTCGTTTTTTACTTATTTGAATAATGGGCCGAATAAAATTGGGCCCAACATTGATATGTTAGTCTGTTTAGAGCAGCCCAAAATGAGAAGCCCAAATCGTATGACCCAGATTGAATAAGTTACAAGTGTTGCACCTAGAGCTCACAATTTGAACCCAAATCTAAGGCCACTCGAAAATATGTTGGTTCTTGTTGAGTGCTCCTTAGAATATTGTGGGTTGGATTCACGAACATGCATGAACTCAAACATTTTTGCTCGTCAAACTTAAATTTGACTCGTCTCTCAAAACCCAGACGAGTTCGCATTCTTTTCGGGTTGGATAAACTCGTACCCGATATGAAAGATGTGTGGGTTCGGTAGTGTTGTGGGTTTCAATCTGCTTATTAGTTTTCTTGTGTTTGTTGTTTAGATTGCCCGATTTGACCTTCTAACGTGACATTTGATTAAATTTTTATCCTCTATATATGTGAGAGCATGTAGTTTTAGTCTAGTAGCTAGTGGTTGAGACTAACTAATATGCAAAAGAAACGAATATGGAACACAACAATATATACCAAAAAAAAAAAAATGTGGGTTTCACTTATAATTTTTTTTTATAAGCAAACGGTAACTTTTATTAATCTAACCCGAACGTCTCAATAAAAGTACAAGTAAAAGTGCGCTAATAATCCTAACTCAAACACAATATAAGATTAGTCACCCAAAAAGTGAAAGAAGTATAAAAAATGTGGGTTTCACTTATAATCTGAACCACAATATTTGGACAATTTGACTCCTTATTGTCCTCTCCACGAGAATTCAAAATGTAACAGCACAAAAAACATCCACAAAGTCGTAATGAAAATAAAAACTTCTAACAAGAGAAAGAAAATTAAACAATGAAAACAAAACTTACATCAAATAAAAATGATAATTTGAATCCGAACCCAAAATGTGATATGACTAGAGGCTCATATTTAGCACTAAAACCCCACAAGTCGTGATCTTGTTTTGAAATAGAATCAAACTAACATTTATCAACCCAAAACCAAATTTAAAATTTTCACCTCCACGATTAAATTATTAGAAACAAAAATTAAGACGTAGAAGAACTAAAAAACATAATTGAACAAAAAATAAAAATAAAATCTATCATTTTATTTGTTTTTTAATTTTCAAGAAAATAAAATTAACATAAACTATAAATAATTTACTAACCCAAATTGCCCAACCCACGACCCAGACCCAGACCCAATTGGAACACAAACAAGAACAGCACCTAGCCCAAAACCCTAAACCTTCACAACCACCAAGTCACGATCGCGATTCGCGACCCTCAGACGAAGTCTGGCCACGGTGGCGCCACCTCTTCTCCGGCGAGCCCTCCTCAATGTTCATCAAACATTGAGAATGGACCGATCAGCTCAGCATCGAAGAACCTTCTCCTTCCAGTTTCAGCGAAATTCTCGTTCTACGGAGTATACAATCAGCTTCAATGGCGGTTTCAGCTAAGAGAGCTTCGGGAGCATCAAAATCGCATCTCTTTATCATTGAAACAAGCTCCAATGAACTCGAAACTCCTTTGCTGGTGCGTTGAATTTGAGTCTTTGCTTGCGTGTGTTTTGATTTTTTTGAGCTATTTGGGTGTTTGGGACGCAGGAAAATACCATTTACTGATTGTATTTCAATAGAAATATATAAAATTGTCAGGATTTGAAGTGATGGGTTTTGTTACTGAACAATCTATTTTCATGCTTTCTTGTCAATTTTTAATATTTCTGTTCCCAGAATACATTTCAAACTTTTTTTTCCATTCAAAATGTAATGCCACATTTGGTGAAAAAGTTGTTATTTTCTCCTTTTCAATATTGTATTTGAATAGAAATATCAAATTTACTGATCAATCTTGTTTAAATGATTTACTGTCAAGCTTGCATTTTCCTCGGCCTTGATTCTCTGTTCCCGCAATTTCTTTCGCATTTCATTTCATGCAGAGTCTAATGCTTTTAGATATTTTGGTATGCAGAGACCTCAACCACAGTGATTTGTGATCCTAGAAATGGAATAGTGGAGCTTAGGTTTTGAGATGAGCACTCAATTTTGAAGCTACATTACTGCCTACGGGCTTATGGAATGTCATTCATTAGCACAGCAAAAGCCGGTTATTTAGAAGCCACATGAAAGTGGAGTAATGTTGTGTGTAATGGTGCGTAGGATGCACCATTTGAAAAAGCACACTAAAATCTTTCCTACCATCACTTTACTCTCACATTCATTCAGTTTCTCATCCACCAAACACCCCAACCATATATTGAAGAGAAAGCTGATTCAAAACCCACATCGATCTTTTAGCAGTAAAAGCGGTCCAATCCCATCGTCAAAGGAGCTTTATGCATCATTCTTTTGCACCCTCATACACTTATACTTGGCTTGTGGTAGATATTCCAAAGCATCGGAAGCTTTCTTGTCGATGCGAAACCATGGGCTTGTTCCGAAACTTCCCTCTTGGAATATGATTTTGTACAAATTCAATGCGTCTGGTTTGCTTTCTCAGGTATGGATTGTCTATTCGGAGATGCTATCCTGCCACATTGTGCCAAATGTTTTCACACGGAACATATTGGTCCATTCGTTATGCAAAGTGGGTAGATTGAATCTGGCTCTTAATTCGCTTAGAGATGTAGAAGTTGATACAGTTACGTACAATACAGTCATTTGGGGGTTTTGTGAACAAGGATTTGCTAGACGGGCCTTCGGGCTCTTGTCCGAAATGGTTAAGAAGGGCATATGTATTGATTCGTTCACTTGCAATATTTTGGTTAAGGGGTTTTGTCAAATTAAGCTGTTAAATTATGCGGAGTGGGTTATGGGAAGTTTGGAGATTGGGGGAATCCATCTGGATGTTATTGGCTATAACATCTTGATTGATGGTTACTGCAAAGTCAGAGACATGAATCGTGCCTGTGAATTGATGGAGACTATGAGGAGGAAGGGTCTATTTCCCGACATTGTTACTTATAATACTTTGATCAATGGGTTTTGCAAAATGGGTGATTTTGAGAAGGCCAAGAGTCTCATTGATGAAATTTTGGGATCTTGGCGGAAGAAAGATTCTGCCGATTTAAATATGCATGAAACTGAGAATTGGGATGATAATGCAAATTTGAAACCGAACCTTGTTACACATACTACGCTTCTAAGTACATACTGTAAGCAGCAACGCCTTGAGGAAGCACTATCTCTGTATGAGGACATGGTTAAGAATGGCTTTTTGCCTGATGTTGTTACTTACACTTCAATTTTAAAAGGACTCTGCAAGAGTGGGAAATTTACTGAAGCAACGGCTCTTTTCAGGGAGATGATTAATATGGGTGTGAATCTGAATACTATTTCTTATGCTACTCTTCTCGATTCCTTTCTAAAATCGGGAAAGGATCTGGAAGCATTTTCCCTTCAAAGTCAAATGGTAGTTCGTGGAATTCCTTTTAATGTGCTTGTATATACTTGTTTGATAGATGGGCTTTTTAAGCTCGGAAAACCCAATGAAGCCGAGGACACGTTCAAAATGATTAAACAGGATAATCTAGTTCCTATGTTGGTCACTTATTCTGCTTTAATTGATGGGCGTTGCAAGCTAGGAGACATGGATGGCGCAGAAGCCTTATTGAAAGAAATGGAGGAGAATGATGTTGTACCTAATGTCGTTACATACTCCTCCGTAATAAATGGCTATGCTAAGAAAGGAATGCTCGATGAAGCTGTTGGTACACTGAGGAAGATGTCGAACAGAAACATTTTGCCCGATGTTTTTACTTATACTTCTCTGATTGATGCCCACTTCAAGGCAGGTAAGCAAGAGGTTGCTCTTGATCTCTACAATGAAATGAAGCGGCAAGGATTAGAGGAAGACAATTATATACTCGGTGCTTTTGTGAACAATTTGAAAAGAGACGGGAAGATGGATAAATTTGAGGGATTAGCTAAAGATATTATGTCTAGAGATTTGCAGCTTGACAGTGTTACCTATACTTCTCTAATGGACGGCTTCTTCAAATTGGGAAAGGAGTCGGATGCTCTTAAGATTGTCCAGGAAATGACGGAGAAAAATATAGGATTTAATGTTTTTACATACAATGTATTACTCAATGGCCTCCTACGCTCTGGAAAATATGAGGCACAATCGGTTTATAATAGAGTTAGAGAGTTGGGTTTAACTCCAGATGTTGTTACATACAACACCATGATTCACGCATTCTGCAAACAGGGAAGCTTTGAAAAAGCTGTCAATGTATGGGATGAGATGAAGAGAAATAAAATAATGCCCAATTCGATAACTTGTAACGTTTTGGCCGGAGGGTTTTTTGAAGCTGGCGAGATTGAAGAAGTAATGGAGATATTAGATGAAATATTCGATTTAGGGATTCGACCTACCCCAACTACTCATAGAGTTTTGCTTGAGGCGGCTTCAAAGCGTTGTAGAAGGGCTGGAGCTGTTTTTCAAATGCATGAGCATCTCGTAAGTAAGGGACTTGAACTCAATCGCACAGCTTATAACAATCTGATCTCCATCTTCTGCAGGATGGGTATGGTCAGGCAAGCGGCTTTAGTGCTGAATGAAATGACGAGCAGAGGAATCTCTGTGGATATTGTCACTAACAATGAACTGATACGTGGATATCGCAGAAGCAGCCATCTAAAGAATTCATTTTCTATATTTTCCGAGATGTCGGGCAAAGGAATGTCTCCAAATCTTGTAACTTACAATATCCTTCTTGGGGGTCTCTCTGATGCTGGTTTCATGGATCAGGCGGATAAGTTATTTAGCGAAATGACGGAACGAGGGTTGTCCCCGAATGCTTCTACTTACGATATTTTGGTCTCAGGGCATGCTAAGAAAGGTAACAAGAGGGAATCTATTAAACTCTATTGTCAAATGATTGCCAATGGCTTTGTCCCCCAAACTTGCACCTATAATGCGCTTATTGCCGATTTTGCCAAGGACGGAAAAATGGGCCAAGCTAGAGAACTTGTTAAGGAGATGCAATCAAGAGGTTCTTTGCCCAACGATTCAACTTATGACATACTATTAAGTGGTTGGTGCAAGCTAGCAAATCAGTCGGTGGTAGATAATGCTTTGAGAGTGTCATACCAGACGGAAGCAAGAAGATTACTCGAACTGATGGATGAGAAAGGATATGTTCCAAGCAAAAGTACACTGTATTATTTAAGTCTGACGTTTGGGAAACCGGGAAAGAAAGCTGATGCTCATAGGCTGTTGAGAGAACTATACAATAAAAAGAACAAATAATAAGGGCGGTCCAGTGCATGAGGCTCTCACAATTGTGAGGTCTGGGGAGAGTCATTAATGTACACATTGACTCGAACCCGTGATCTCAAGGTACAAGGCAACCTCTTGTTGTGCCAAGGCTCAACCTCAGAAAGAAACGACAGTGCATTACCTATTGCAGATTTAGGTTATCAGCAATAGCCAAGTCTCTCCACAACATATGTGGGAAGGACTATCACTGCATCGGTTCCATATGGATTCTCCATAGATGGTATTAGCTTATATTTTGATGATTTTATGTATTTATATAAATTTTTTTCTCTGAGCTCATTGATGAACTATTTTGATCTTCACTGAGCAGTGGTACTTGCGGGGAATTGCTATAGATTGCTTCTTTGGGTGTAAAGTTTTTCTCGGTGAAGCTGAGAACAGTGTTGAACAGAGGTTTCTACACAGCATCTATAAAGTACGTCATTCCATTAGTAATTGCTCTTTTGAACTCTTCAGTGTTTTGATATTTTGGCACACATCTTTATTTGTGTTTGCGTCTGACATATTGAACTAGGTTGCACGCAAATCCGTATTAACGCATTATGTTTGTAAGATTGTTATAGTACACAGAAATTCACAGTTTCTTTTGTTCTTGTGCACGAGGCAAAGTAGTTGGTGTGCTATGCATTTCTAAATGGCGAGTGTCTCTATACTCTTTGGAATAGTCAAATTAGAGAATATAAGATCTATATAATCACATCTTCTGAACTTTTTATATGCTCGATTATGCAACTAAAACCATGTAGTTGATCTCAATTGTTTGTGCATGGTGTTGCAGTTTTTAGTAACTCCTACTCGGGCTGTTCCCTCCTCGGAAGGTGGAAGATGACTCGGGCCTTCACGGGGAGCTTGGATTATGGAAAAGACGATCCTACCCTTTGGCCGGCCCATCAGGGAGTTGAAATTCCAGAAAAGAAAAAAAATTCAACTATGTCACTTGTGAAAGTGAATGGTGAGATGGTTGTAACTAGCTATGCTTTTGTAGATCAATGTCAATTATAGGGTTAAGAAAATAGATCTCTGTTGAGCTGAATAGAAAGATAGAAACTATATATAGACACAAAAGATGCAACTTTTGACATAATGTTGTTTTCAGTGAAGTTTCAAGTCTTACATGAAGATCAATGAAAAATAATTCTCAATAGTTCACTGTTTTTTTTTTTTTTTTTTTTTTTTTTTTTTTTTTTTTTTTTTTTTATAAAAATTTTAAAAAAATAAGACACATCAAGAAAATGACCTTGAAATTGTTTCAAAACATGATTATCTGATTGACTTGTATATAGGCCAACATAAATGGGCCAAAAAAAAATGGGTTCAACTAAAAAATAATCCATTTTGTCAGCCCAAGAAAGTGAAACACTATTGTTCGGCCCAAACCCAAAATAAAAAGTAAATAATGCTCTCATGTCTATCGAGATACTTTTGGTCCGCCTAATAATAAGCTCACGTGAACTCTATTTTTGAACGATTTAAGATGTAAAACACAATGCCCATGTCCATTTGAAGATTTGGGTTAAGCTTTTCCAGCACGAACCCAACCTCAATCTGAATTGTTAGCTCTGTATTAAGACTCAAAACTCCAGACTTGTAGGTACGGTAGAACAACTTGTTTTGAGATTGACAAATTGGTATTTTGGTTCATGATGCGTGACGTGACATGTGTTTAAGTAAGTTCGATTTCAGTTTATTCGAATTCATATCGGATTTGTGTCGACTAACTCAACCCAACTAAAAAATTAGACTATGAATTTCACAACTGTGACAATACACTTGAAGTGAAACTTGGCTTGGTGAACAATGCAAACCAACTAAAGATTAGACAATGATTTTCACAACTGAGTTGTTACTTGATAGAACCCGAAACTGAATCAAGAATCTCATTGGAAAGCTTCAATAGTACATTGTATTGTAACAAACAAAACAAAATGCTTAGAAAAAAAGCATTTTCAACACAAAATGGCCTAAACCAAACCTTTGTATGCTAACATCTTCATGTGTTTTTAACTAATACAATTCTGCTGCACAACCTGCAATGGGAAAAGAAAATAGTAAATGAAACAAGAGCTATATAAACACATCAAATTCACAGCGAAAGAAATATTTTGCATAGCAGATCAATCGACATTACAGTATGTACCATAAACTTGTTGAATTGAGTACCAAACTATTCTTGATAATACATCGACATTGCGAGTTGTGACGGACATTATCCCAAGCTTATGGAGTTTGAATTCAGTTGAGGTAAGAGAATATGTACAATTGATTCACACAATGAAGTCAAGTCAGAAAATAAACCCGATATTAAGAAGCCAATATCCGGCTGAAAAAGCGTGTCTGGGTTTTCTATAGAAAAAAATTGACCCACAATAGAACCGAAAATTCTGGTTTTGGGTCAGTTTTTATCAAATTCAGGTTGGGGGAATCTAACCCGAACTTGGCGGATCAGTGCCTGTATTGGGTTATGGGAAGGGTTGGCTTTTTGCATTGAAATGCGCAGGTGAGTTCAGATTTATCTGACTCGACCATAACATTGATCGGGTGTGCATTATGCCTCCCGACCCTAAAAAAATGTGAGCCGAATTATGGGTGACCAAGGGTTGAGGTTCAAATTGTCACCTCTATCCCACAATGAGCGTCCAATTCCCTAAAATAAGTTAGCTAGGAGTTTTTTACTATAAGGAGGAAATTCCAATCCTAACTTATCTTTAGTTCATACAAAAATGGGAAAGGACACTAATTTTGCGAGTGAGGGAGTGTACGAGTGTATATATTATCCACCTCACAAGGTGGCCTAAGGCATTGCCGAACATTGTATGCGGCAGAGAGGATTCATCATAGAATGTCAAAACCAACACAATGGAGGGCGATAAATATCGGTTCTTGTAGAATGTGAACAGTAGGTTCAGGTAAAAAGTGACTCTCAGACCCAACAAAAACATCATTCACAACACATCTTTAAGACTCTAACAGGTTTGATGTCCTACATATCCTATGAAAAATTGAATTTACAATCTTGCATAGAACTGACTCAGCTATTTAGAATCTTAAGGACAATTGGTGGTGACTACAGCTGATAGATTCATGACATCAACATCACTCCTACTTACGGATCTATTATTCATCTTCCATGCAACAATATATATATCTTACAAAATTTGAGTTCAAAATTCATAAAAAACAATATTAGTTTGAATCAAGTACCAGTTAGCCAAGGAAATTCAAAATCTCAGAATCCAATTTTCCATCATATACAACTCAAATTCAAGGACCAAAAAATCAGATTCCATTTTCACCTCAAAGCAAACACCAATTAAACCACAAAATCAGCCTATATCCACAAATTCCCTTCAAAACAAACAAATCAAACACAAAATCATCTAAAAGACTCTTAAACTCACAAGAACACAAGACAAGGAAGCACAATTTCTACGCCAAAATCTCCAACAAACATCAAATTGAAAACCAAATCTCAAATAAACACATGAAACGATCCAATACAAACCATTACCTCCTAAACAGATCCAACAATGATATTGTTGATCGGTATGAAGATGAGCTTGACGAAGAAGCCAACGAATCCCATCACCACGAACCCGATCGCAGTACGGAACGCCACCTTCGTGAACTCTAACCAAAAACAACACACCGTACAGATCAAAATCAGCAAATTCTCCATCTACATGACAATTTTCAGATCAATGAACAAAATCAAGGAATCGAAGTGGAAATGGAACGGACCTTTGCGATCTGGCTTGTGGCACCTCTTGACGAGACGGACACTGTCCTTGGCGAACTCCCTGAGCGGCTCGAACACTGAATCTACGGCATCCATTTTCAGATTTTCTTCACTTTGATACGAATCTTCGAGAACAGAACTGAACAGAGCTTGTGAAGAACAAAGAACACAGATTGGAGCTACGAGAACGATGAAGATATTATTATTATTATTTATTTATTTCGAAATTTTTTCATCGACGTCATTGGATCGTTTCTATTCGTCCACGTGGACTGAAAAGTAGTGAACGACGTCGTTTATGGTGTCGCCTCTTTTTGAAGTCCAGATCTAGTTTCTTCAACCTAGAGCCCACATCAAGGTGTTCGGTTTTGGGCTTTGGGCTTGAAATAGCCCAGTCTTATTTGGGCCTTGTATGATTCGGCCCAAAAAGTTTAGCCCACATCTCACTATGCATCAAGCCCAATATCATTTAGATTTAACATTAAAAAAAGACTAAAAATATGTAAGACAATTTAGGTCTTGACCCGTGACAAGACACATATTAAAGTGGGTTTGAAGTTCGGATTAAGCGAGTTCGTGCTTACTAAAATAATCTGTTCAATAATCAAGTTGTGTTAGTGTTGAAAATGTTTAACCCAGCAAAACCATTTATTAAACGGTTTCTACACGAATTGTGTAAACAGATTATTGATTCGCATATTTAATACTAACATTGTATTTTTAAACACGTCATGTTATTTATTGATGGAATTAGGGACGGGTCATAGTGGGCAACAGACCACCCCATCTTGTACATAGCTCGAAATGTCCCCCTTCTTAGATGGTTGGCTCTACCACTAGCCTTATCGAATAAATGCTTAATAAAACACATACTATGAACAAGATTTCGATAACTCATTTGTCACGCAACAATCTCAACCATACATTAAATACAAATTTCACTTTTTTTTTTTTAAATTTGTGATCCTAAATTTTATAATTCAATTTTTGTTAGATAAACTTGTCTGTATTTTGTGAATTGATAGTCATTAAAAAACGTACATGTCAGATTAACAATGTTTTTTTTGTTTTTTTCTCTGGAAACCCTATGATTTATTTCTATTTTTGTTTCTAATTGCTTTACTTTGTTTAGATTTAGATTTATTTTATGTTTCGTTACAATATGTACTTGTTGTTTTAATTAATGAATTTTATATTCCCTAAAAAAACGTACCTGTCATTCTTATTATGTATAGAGCATTGACATTTTTCTAAAAATAATCACAATTTGGGGTTTTAATTATAGATAAAATAATAGAATAATTGCAATTGATCTTTGTATAAAAAATAAAAAAATTGCAATTGATCTTGTAAATATTTTGTCAACTTGTTATTTAAAGTTGTAATATTTATAGTGAAATGTGTGACGAAATTTGGCACGAGTTGTTAACCAATAAAAGCAAAAATTAAATCAAATTGGAAGATAAAAAATCACTTTCAAATATTCGTATGGACAATTTAAAAAATGCATATTGCTTACACATATCATCTTGAGAGCAATTAATAATAATAAATAAATTCGTAGAGACTTGGATTTGGTTAACAATAGAAGAAATTTTTGGACAAAACTATAATTAGATGTATATTTCTAAAATTTAATTACAAAATAGAGTGGACATTTTGGACCATCTCAACTCCATATACTCTTCGAATTATAAATTTGCTGTTATTGTTACGTAATAGTGTAATGGTGATAGGGTGGGGCTGACAGTTCGGGTCGCAATAACTCGTGAGACGGCACAAATTTAAGAAGATTTGAGTTCAAAATAATCGAGTTTGTATTGAAAATTTTAGTCTGTTTAATTGAGGCATGTTCGTGTTGAACCCATCTAGTTCGATTAATTAAATAGGTTGTATAACTCGTTTATTGACTCACCCATTTGAGGATATAAATGTAAATTTTCAAACATATTGTAAAAAAACAACAACATGACATTTACAGTTAAACATGTAAAATGTATCGGATCATGGTAGGTTAGTATTACCCATTTATTTAATCTTGTCGTGTTATTTTAAACTCGAATAACAAGAGGGGCTAAATTGGACTGAGTCTTAGTTTGGAAACGTGCGTTTTTTGACCTAAACCGTTCAAGCCCACGGCCCTCATTATACTAAAAACCCGAAACCCATATTTGCAACAATCGGATTTACGTTAGGCTCTTTCTATTTATACTTAAACCCGACTGAAAACTTGAATTATCATCTCTAATGTGTATTTTTGAATTTTAATAAGAAATATTAGTGAGAAGCTTTGTTGGAACAAGTTTAAACTTCAAATAGATTAGTTATTGTGTCATTTTCATATGAAATTTGCAAGAAACGTAAGGAGGTTGAGTTGGTCAAATTCGTCTTCCAGAATATCAAATATTCAAATCCCAATTAGTACTAATTTAACTTACAATTTTAAACACACAACTAAAAGGCCAATTAAAACTATATTTACTAAAAGTACTAATTAAACTATAGTGATTATATATGCAATATGTTCCTAAGAATTTGTCTATGATTGTGACCAAGATTTGTACTTTAACGGTTAAAAAAATAGTTCAAGAAAATGGCTGCAGGCCACTTCAAAAGTTGAATCACACAAGTGTATAATAAATATATCTATTTAATATATATTTTAACTCAGTGTAAGAGACTATGCGATTCATCCAAACTTGATAATTTGAGTTTCGAGTTGGATCAAGAATGCCCAACTGAAACCCGACCGCCAATAGGTGCTGGTCACCGCAAGAAAGTTTGCAAGTCGCGGCCACCGAAATCTATTCGCAATTCATTGTGAAAGCTCACGAAAAGTACCAAAACGACTGTCACCATTTCTTGGCACCATTTTCGCCCATTGCAAATAGCGACATTTTTTTTTTTTCTTTACTAGTTGACCTAAACTCGAGGAAATGAGGATATGATTTTAGGTGGTCGTAGGTTTTGATTCAAGTCATTAGCTCTAGATGCAGCGGTGTGCAGTCTGCATAAAATCCTCGTCGTACGCATTCTTAACACTTTAGTGCTACATATAAAAATTGTGACTTTAACTTAAACCTGTAGTTATAAAGTCACAAAACAACAGTTTTACTGTTGAGTCAAAATTCAATAAAAAATTGTGATAAATCACCATCATAACAAATTTTTTAGGTGAATTAATTAATAGCAAGACCAAGTACACAAAAACCACCCAAGTCTCTAATCAACAAATTACAACTATAGTAGTTGGTGAAAGTCTCATTTTTTTTCTTGTTCATAATCACAAGCCACCTATATATAATATCCCAATAGTCCCATTTTTTCTATGAACAAACAAACAAAAAAAAAAAAACTAAGATTGTGAAAATTAGAAGATCAAATTATTGTTTAGGCCATAGCAACATGGAGCCAATATTGAAGAGATGGTTCTTGGTGATGATGGTGATTTTGGTAATATTGGGACAATCACAAGGGCAGTTGGCGGAAAATTTCTACAGCTCAACTTGTCCAAATGTGGAGATGATTGTGAAACAGACTGTTTCCGGCAAGTTTAGCCAGACTTTCACCACCGTTCCGGCGACTCTCCGGCTGTTTTTTCATGATTGTTTTGTAGAGGTACAATAGTTTTTCTTTTTCTTTAATCACTCTTGATATTAGGTAGAGCTTGCTATTCGTGTTTCGGGTCTGTCTTTTCGGGGTTTTGGGATGAATATGTCTAATTCAAACTCGACTTGCAACAAATGTGAGTTTTGGGTTGTGGGTTGGATTGGGTTTTGGGTATTTATCGTGTTGGAGCTCACTAGTCGGGTTTAAAATGTTCCGCTTGAACACGACCTAAAAGAGGTTCAGGTTTCGGGCTGTGGGTATCCCCTACCCGACTTGCAATTTTCTCAGTATAAATTTAGACTGATTTGAAATTTGGTCAGGACCACATTATGTGACTCAAACTTATGTAATGTGATTATGAACAAGTTTTAAATGTATAAGTTTGAATCTAAACTGTCAACTCTAACTTAAGTTGATAAAACATAATCTAAATTTGACCCACAAGAGGTATATGATTTGTGTCAGTTGTCCAACTCGACTTGTATATGATGATCAAAGGTCGTTTGTATATGCTTTTTTGCTTTTATTTTTCTATCGGCGATACCAACACTTGATGGGAGCATTTGTATATATTAATATTTTAAATAAACTTAACTAAGATTGAATAAAATTACTGATTAAGATCACTATTTTTCAACTAATAATCTCGAGACCCGCATTGTTCCAAGAAACACTCAACCCGGCAAAAACTTGATCTACATATCGAACCCAAAAATTTGGGTGTCCGCAGGAACAGGTTCATGTTCAAATTGTCGGCTTTGCCTAAACCCATGAATTCAAAACCATATCCACATTTTTTATTTTTGAGTTGCACAAAACAATTGCCAATCTATTTCGGGTCGGGTAAAACAACAAACACAAATTTGCATTAAAAATTCACAATACGGTTCGACACCCGAATTGTCAACTTTACACTGAAAACAAAACACTCATCTTTAACTTCATTTTGTTGTAGGGATGTGATGGCTCAGTGCTGATTCAATCAGCAAACAATGATGCAGAGAAGGATGCTGAAGACAATCTCTCCCTCGCCGGAGACGGTTTCGACACCGTCATCAAGGCAAAGCAAGCTTTGGAATTAGCCTGCCCCGGAACCGTCTCTTGTGCTGACATCTTAGCCCTTGCTGCAAGAGATGTTGTAGTCCTGGTAAGCTTGCTTTAGAACCAGCACCCAAAACCCGACCTCGGTAAAGACACGGGTCGTAAATCTACACATTTTTCATGTAGAACCCGAACTTTGGATCAGGTCGGGTGACATTTTTCAACCAAAGAATCCGACCAGACACCCAAATTGCTACCCCTACGAATAACGTAAGATGCAAAAATATTTAACTATTTCCCTCCTTTTCTTGTCTCAGGCTGGAGGCCCATCGTTCAACGTGGAGCTCGGGCGTCGTGACGGGCTTGTCTCCCAAGCGTCTCGAGTCGCCGGAAACCTTCCACAACCTGATTTCAACCTAAACCAACTCAACTCCATGTTTGCCAAACACAATCTTACCCAATTTGATATGATAGCCCTCTCAGGAGCTCACACTCTAGGGTTCTCCCACTGCAACCGCTTCGCCAACCGGATATACTCATTCTCATCTTCAAGCCGCGTGGACCCATCTCTGGATCCCGACTACGCCAAGCAGCTGATGGAGGCTTGTCCCCGGAACGTGGACCCCGACATTGCCATAGACATGGATCCCGAGACGCCACGAACCTTCGACAATGTGTATTACCAAAACCTAGTTGCCGGGAAGGGCTTGTTCACTTCGGATCAGGTTTTGTTCAGTGATTCAGCGTCTCAGGGTACGGTGAAGGACTTCGCGAATAGTCCTGGCGTGTTTAACGGAGCTTTTGGCGCGGCGATGAGGAAGCTCGGGAGGGTCGGGGTGAAGACCGGGAGTGCAGGAGAGATTCGGGCAGACTGCTCAGCGTTCAATTCTTGAAAGCAAAATAAAATCAGTGTCAACATTTAACGACATTCAGTTCTTGAAAGCATAAATGCATAATCAATGTAAGCATGTACCAATATTCAATTCTTGAATGCATATATCGATATTCAATTCTTGAAAGCAAAATCAGTGTCAACATATAACGATAGTCATTTCTTGAAACTAAAATTAACGTCATCATGCAATGTAA
>JAYMTE010000435.1:0-18301 GCA_036897545.1 Pelargonium fulgidum
TAGGAATTCTTCGTGGAAATATATGAGTTCTCTTGTTCCTCAAGATTAAGGAGTTGGCTTAGCGGATAAAGTAAGGGTTGCTCTTGTGCTCCTCTAATTTCAATTCCGGAAATGATAATAAAGACCTAAAACCAATAAAAATGAGTAATTAAAGTACAGGGGGAATAAGAGATCTCGAAAAGCTAAAGCGTAAGAGTAAAGGCAGTTTTCTTAGCTTCCTGGTTAACGAGGTCACAAAAATTTTAGTTTAAAGGAATTCTTCTTTCTTCTAAATCTAAAACAAGGAATATTTAAGGACTATACCTTTTTGATAAAAAATTACCAAAAGAATTACATATTTAGCAATTATATATAACTACGAGCGTATACTACTCTTTAGAAGCTTTTCAAAAACCAGGGAGATTTGATCCGGATTAAATTTATAGGGTGCTCCTGCTAGAATAAAGTCTGTATTAACTTACTGATAAGTTACTCGTTGTCCTTGTGGCTCTTACTGCGCTACTTAGGAGCTTCGACATAGAGATTACTGGCCGGAAGTAATCGGATACAGTATTTAAATTAGTAACTACTTTAAACTTTTGTAATTACAAAAAAGTTCTTATATGACCTATTTTATTTAGGGCACTTGAATTTTATGCCTCTTTATTTATGTTTGACTTTTTCTTTCAATTTACCTTTGCTTTCTCTTCTAACTTTGTTTATACGAGCACATATAATGTCGACCCAGACTATATATCCCATAATTGGAGTGCTTCTACTAGTCAGTCCTTCCTCTCTTATCGGTATAGTATATAAAATTTTGGCCTTAATATCATAGCATAATATGGGATTAAGATTTCATGAGTTTCAAATAAAATAATTCTAAGGGGTTCTTAGTTATAGCGCTTTCCTGTAATAATAGAATAATAGGCACTATGCGATATACGAAAGGGACTAGTATGCCTCTTCTCAGAACTCTACTTGAGAAATTCAATATTACATCCATTCCTTTTTTTTAAACGCGAGTATTCTTACCTATTTATTAGGACTTACTCCTAAAGCCTAACTCTTCCCAACCAAGGAATAGGTATACTGAACCAGAACTTATTTGAAGGATAGGGTGTGGAAATGCTGCTAACTCTCGATCGGGCAAGGTAAGGAAAATGGTTTACATGAATTCTGACTAAGGGCTAATGGCTGATACAAATAGTGCACAAATACTTAAACTTAAAGCACTGTATAGAAATTAAGTGAGCAACTTTGGTAACTAAATACAAATAAAGAAGATTCCAAACGATATACAAGAAGTTTCATATCATTCTTACGTGAGTGGGTAAGTCTCTTTAAAGAAATAATAATGAAAGCTTTGACTAATTAAGAAAGAAGGGCTCTGATTCTAGACAAATGCGAATTGAAGACATACCTGTTGAATTGTCATTGTTTAAACAGGTCAAGTTTAGGTAAGGTATTTCAGGATATAGAATCTATCCGGGTAATTTCTAAAGCTTTCGTACAACCAAATAAGTGTTGGGTCAGGCACTTACTTGCTTTTTGAAAACTATAACTAAAGGAAGTCAGATTAGAACCGTTGTCCATTACATAATTTGACTTTTGATCTAACTACTTTGTTATAAATCCCTAAGGCACCTACTAAATACCTGAGAAAGAAAAGAAAGTTCAGATTCATGTCTATATAATATCAGCTATTCTTAAACAAAAGCTGGAACTTTGCTGCTAGATTTGAAACTCCCAAGAATACAGTCAATTATATAAGTTATTCCTTTAAAACAAGATCCTATTCTAGAGGTACAACTGACTCTAGATGCAGAACAAACAACTCAAGCTGCAATTCAAACTGGTACCTCCGATTAAGAACTTTAATATTATGTATGACCCTCTCAAAAAAGACTAGAATCCTAAACTATCTCAAAGGAAGACTAATACAAATTATTCCAAGCTCGCTTTACAGGAAGAAATTGACTCCTTGTTAAACAACTAAACAGGTTCTTAAACTACAGGAACTCTAGGCTAGAAATCTCAACTAATTTCCATCATTTCCAACCTTTATAGATAGCGCTACTGAACAGCATTCTCAACAGTCAACTGCTACACTTATCCTAAATCCATTAGCTGCACAGGCTTACAAGCTTAATAACAAGAACTCCTTTGCTTGATTAAACAGAATTCTCGATTGGATAAGTACTTTCCAAAAGAGAGAACTTGCTTTCCTAATACAAATTGGATTATCTGCTTTAAACTAGAAACCTGTACACTGGAAAATGTATTATATAGAAGAGAAGACATTGGTACCATTAAGACTCAAGCTAGCCTTTACAGGAATACCTTGACTCCTTTAAACTGCTAAACTGGTACGATTAAGGAAGATTCTGAACTCTAAACAAATAGAATCCCTAATAGCTACACTTCCATTAGAAATATTTAACTCCTTTAACCAGCAATCCCAGATTCTGAGAGTCCTCTAAGCTCACCTCATAAGTAGTATCATAAACTATAAAGGAATAACTCGAATACTAATACTAATTGTACTAATTGTTAGGATTCTCGGATTATCTTACAACTAAACTAAGAGGGAAAACCCTTCATCCTGCTCATTAGGAATCGCAACAGTCAAAACCAACAACACTTTCAAGAACAAGTAAACTAGCCTAGCTTTACAAGCTGAATCAGAATCCGTTAATGCTTAGACCTGCTGGCTATACAGACTAGCTTTCCAAGCTTACACCGCGCAAGATACATGGAAAGAATTGAAGCTTCTCCCTTCTGTCTAATACTTTGACTGCTAAGAACCCGAATAGAAAGAAGTTTCCATTAGCTTACAAGGGTTTAGCAACACCGGAATACTAGCATAAATGCTTGGGTGTATTGTATTAGCAACTGGTGGATATTATAGTTTTCAGCTGACAGAGCAAGACCGGCTTAGGACTTTGGCCTGCTTACATTAACTCCAAAACCACAGAATACATTTTCTAATACTGCAACACCATCTATTCCAGCCCAGAAACTAAAACAACCAGGGCTGGCTCCCTTAACTTAAACTTAATAAACAAAAGCCTGGAGTTCTTGTGTAGAATATCCTTTATTACGAGTTCGGGTTACCAGATACATCTATATTTATCTTTCCTAAAAAAAGGAATTATTATAAGCCCGGGCCTTATACAGGTTTAGAGTGTTCCGCTTAGGTAGGCTCCTTTTTTTTAACTCAAGTCCTGCGATTGGAAACATAAGAAACGGGGCTCTAAGAGTTCTAAATAGCATGAGAGAAGTTTTCAGAAATTTCTTTCTACCGCCTCCCTCTGTTGCTTTTCTTTCTTACTAAAGGCAGCTTATCGACTTGAACCCTTGTCTTGTTATTAAAACTAAATCCGTTTTGCTACTTGATTTTTTTGCCATCCAGGTCAAACTATACTAGCTGGGTATATTATATATAAACTATACTAAGTGATTCTCATTTATAAGAAATCCTGGTATTATCCGGCGTATTGTTTAGAGGGGGTTTTACCGGGTATTCGAGCCTGCCCTATTTTATTTACTCAATTAAAAAGACGGGAGATCCCTAAAAAACACTTTTAAACTTTAACGAGGGGTTGCTTTTATGGTTAAGTGTATTCGGCGTGCTAAAGTTGCAAGAATGCTTTTAGCCTTTTTGAAATTACGAACTCTAACAATAGGGTAGGGATTCCTGCCGATAAGTTTTGACTAGGGACACTTTAGAAATAGAACTGAATCGGCCCTCCTTATCAAAAGCTGGGAATTTTTTTTAAGTTATAATGCTAAGATAATCGAAGCACCCCTTTCTTTCTTAAACACGCAAAGTATATAACCACTTCGAAAATAATTTAAGGTATTGGAATTTTATACCCTAAAAGCTATTAATACAATCGAGACCTGACCTATTGCCTAATATATAGATCTAATAACAAACTTTTGATGCTTAGTTTTCCTCTACTCTAAAGAATGTCTTGACTAGAGCTGCTTGGAATAAAGTATATATACCCCTAGCCTGTTTTATGAAATTTTGGGGTTTAGAATTTCTTTAAATATTAAGAGCTTAGATAAAGGAACTCGATTTGAAGTAAGACTAAACGGGACTCCCCGGGGATAATTGACAGGCTTACTATACTTTTCTATTTTAGATCATCGAATAGGAACAGATAAGAAGATGTGTATGTAAATTATTCGTGAAATCTAGACTACTTAAGATCTTTTCTAATGAAACGAGAGCTTTTTTACCGAAGATGGCTTTCATTTTTTCAGAAACTTATAGGGATCTTGCAAGTGACTCTTTATATTTTAGTTACGATCGCTAGATTTGAACCCTTGATATTAAGTATTTCGCTTTCAAACTCTAGGTTATAGCATTGTAGTTTCTTCCTTCTATTAAATTCATTTTCTCTCTCTCAGTTAAGTACCACCGAACACTGTAACACTCTACCTTCTTCAGACTATGCCTAAAATGACAGCTGCTGCTTGTGATAGGGAACCCTTTACTTTATATTAACAGGTATATCTTTCTTAAAACGAGTGAATAAAATGAATAAAAGCTTAGAAAACAAAAAAGGGCCTTGGGAGAACCCATTTGCAAAAGCTCCTTAGAACCTATTTCTGGGTTTTTTAACATTTGTTTTCGTAAATCCGTTAGCTTCTTTTTTCTAGGGGTTTCTCTACAACAGATTTTAAAGAGGAAGTTTACAAAGGGTTTCGGCTCGGAAGGAAAAGAAATTTATTTGCTTGCTGTAAAAGTCTAGTAATCTTTCTAACAATTTGACTCGTATTAAAATAAAGTGACTTTCTTCTATATAGGATAAAAAGTCAGCATCAAAACATACAATTTTTTTCTGATTAAAAATAAGAATCCTTTCATTCCTTCTCTATATAGGATAAAAAGTCAACAACAAATCAATGAAAAAAACATAGAAAAAGAAGCATACCCATATACTATAAGACAAACTCCTATATACCTTATTACTAATAAGAGGTATTATCCTTAAGAAGAGTAGTACTATAACTCCTAACAATCCTAACAAGATCAAATCCTATTAGTAAGTACAGGAAATGCTAATACCCATAAAGTACAGCTATCAAGACCTATAAGACAAGGGCTCATAAGACAGCTAAGACTAAGACAGGGATACAGAAAGCAGGTAACAAATAAGAGGCTTACATTTTTTGTAAGGGCATTTCTGGTTGTCCTAATGTATAAAGGAACAACTCCTATAACTCCTATATCCTAGCTAAAGCTAGCCTAATAATCTCTTACTATAATTAGTCAAGCCTAATAATAAGAAGTAGGAAGACTAGAACTCCTAATAAGGTAAGTCTTATAACTCCTAATACAACTAATACAATTAAAAACAACTAGACTATATATGGGGAGAAAACACCTTACTAGAAACCTCTATAAAGAACTCCAAGACTCTATTAGGAACTAATCTTACCTATTATCTATAACGCCCTATGATCTCCTATCTCTACTACTATAAGACTCGTCATACTATCTACCTTAAGAAGAGTAATACAACTACTACTATACAAATAAGTATAAGCTACAATAAGATAGGTAATACAAATAGGACATAGATATTGTTTTCATTACAACCAGCCCCTTTTGGACTATAACTAGTAAGATTTTCCCTATAAAACCCGCTTATCTCGAAATATGACAGAACCTTATGCCCTTGCTTTGACTTGGTCCTTATTTAAATGTACTAATACTAAAGGGCATTCTTCTAACTATAATATTAAGAAACCCATTTAAGAGAAAGCATGCTGCAGTGTGTACTTCTTACTTTAAATCTCACCCTCTTTGTGATCCTGGAACCTACTGTCGTATAATATAGAATTGAATCTCTTTCTTGTCTTGCTCAGAAGTGCATTTGAACCGCACAAGTCTCCCTATTTCTTAAATATTTTACACAGAGTTTTGCAAGGAAAGGCAGGGGGCTTGCTATATCTCTGAGCTACATTGGCCTACTTGACCTTCTTTCGACAGCTGCTACAGCTTTGGACTGCATAGAGCTCTCCCTAGTTTTGCGAACAAAAGGAAATAGAAGTTTCTGTCTTTACAGGCTTACACAATTAGCTACACCTTCGACTACCATTCAACTTCTTTGGTTTGGCCTGCAAGGAATTAGAACAAAAACTACTTTTTAGCATAGCAGCACCTAATAAGCTTAGGAAGATACTCTGGCTCGCTAAAAGAACTAAGACAAGAGCTACACTACAATTCTTGAACTCCTTTTTGTTTCCTGTTATACAGACCAGCTTCCAAGGACAGCTTGCTTTAGCAAACACCATCTTTCAACTGCTGAGGTTGTGCAGGAATTCAATGTAGTTTGGTTCTTTGGTATTCATAGGTTACTGACTAGCATGTAATTTAAGAGACTGTTAGATTCATGTTCCTTCTTAGACTGGTTATAACAAGACAAAGTTGAGATAAAGCAATAACAAAAGTAGTGATACCACCATCACAAAGACAGAGACAGCTTGCCAAGAAAGCTAAGATACTTAAAGAATACTAGCTCAACTTCCTTAGGCTCGCTTTCAATTAGCAGCACAGCTTCCAAAGAGCAAGAGGTTGTGTAGTTCGATTTGGGTTCTATTGATTGCTTTCCATGAATACAAAACCCGAAAAGGACTGGTTAGTAAATTCATTTGTTTGCATTGGTCGATACCAGCATAACCCCCTATTAAGTAAGGAAACTCTTTAAGCCTCTTAATTTGCCAGAGCTTGCTTTCGACTTCCTCTTAGACTAGAATCAGTTCTTTGCCTGCTATAGACCGGCTTCCAAGTACCTTCTTTACATACAAGGACATTAGCTCCAAAGACAAGAAAATCCATTAGCTTATCTGTTAGAAATTCTTAGGACTCTACTCTCGAACAATAGAATTTCCTCTCTGCTGTACTGGCTTACCAGGCAAAGGAGTCAATTAATTCTTAATTATGAATTCCTGGTTTTGTTGCTAAAGGAGAGAGAGACAGAAAAAGCGAGTGCTGCTAATTGTATCCTTTAGTAGCTGTATCTATAGTTTAAGAATTCCCTCTCTGTCCTCTTTGAGATCCTATTTGAAATCCTAAGGACATATAAAATAAAAGCAAACCTTCTCTTCTATCCGTGCCAGATCCAGGAAGAAAGAAGTACTTTCCCTTCAAATACTACCGATACCGATTTATCTGTTGAAATGCCAAAAAGCATAGAGCAATTACCCGAAATGAACTTACTTCCTTTTATCTTACTTACTTTCCTAGAGTGGAAGCACTAACCAAAATAAGAAGTGACTCCTTGCCATTCCCGTAGCTTATAGGAGGAAAGACACTTAGAGGGCTATTGATAACTCATTCTTACCGACCCAGATCTTAGGGACCCCATAGAGTAGAGGAGGAGTATAGTCTATTTCCTTTACTTGTAGGAAGTAATTCTATATTGTAGCTATGAATTTGGTAAAGCCTAGCTAGGAAAGTTGAAAAGATGCGAACTTTTTCAGCCTTATAATAGAAGAGTACCTATCTTTACACTATTTGTCATAAATGTCTAGCTTCGAAACGATAGAACGGAGTGGTTGGTACATGGTTTACGTTAAAGAATTGTAGCTCTTTCTGAGGTATGTAAAGCAGTAAAGGTATCACTCTGATGTTTGTTCGTAAAGCACTAAGCAGCTATAGCAAATAATAGATAACCAGATTCTAGATTCTAAGCTGATAAGCCTGGTAAACAGGTCAAGGAATTTATTTAAGATAAGGAATTCCTGGAAAGTAGAGTATCTTCCTAGGAGTTCTGTTCTACTGGTGTTAAGGAGTAATTCCATCTTTATATTTGGTTGTAAAGCAGATAATCCGATAATCCTAATACTCCGTTCCTTGTTGCTGTAGCTCTTTAGCTTATAGACGACGGTGTTGCTACATAAACTGATTCTATTTCCTTTCCTTAACTCCTTGTCAATTCTTTTATATAAGATTCCTCTTATTTTAGAACTTTCTTCGACCTTGAACACAATAAGTGTAATAAGTTGTTTATAAGACATATGCACAAGCAAATAAAACTATGAAGGAAAAGATGTCAGGGTTGAGCAAGCAATTGAATCCCCTTTATATGATAGGAACTTATATATCCAAAACTCTATGAAATTTGTCGGTAGGAATTTTTTTTTTACATTTACCGGATTTACATAGCCTTGAATCGATAAAACTGGAAATGCCATAATCTACTTAACTTCCAAAGGAAATTCCTAAACAATCTGTTAGAAATAATTGGGAATTGTTACCTCTGTACGTAAGAGTAAGATCCCGGCCGTCAATTGACCGGAATTGCGTAGATTGGTTTACAGAATCCAAGAGCCAAAGTGTACAGGTTCAGGAAATGTTGAAGTTTGCCTTGGGAAACCATTCACAAAAGAGCGGTACCATCCTATTTTGTTGTGAGTGCTTTCTCAGTATCAGTGGAAAGTTTCAAATGTATAGGAAAGAAAAAGTAATTCAAGTTAAATGTGTAAACATTACAGGTAAATAGAAAGATAATAACATTTTAGATAGAAAAAGGGTTATTGTAATGAATCTTTAATTCCTAATCCGGAGTCTTTCTTGGAAATAATTACTGAATAAGGATTTTCTTTAGAAAGGTATTCTGTTAATGTAAGCTGACATTGATGGTAGAAACCAGATTCTATTTCTTCCTTTTGACCGAGAGTACATTTCTACCCTGTTCTAGCTCCATCAATATCGTGAGTGTTAGTGTGTCTATAGTTGAATACCTATCTAAACAAGCACTAAGAAGTACATAGTTTCGGTTGGTACAAGGAGTTGGTTGGTACACCCAGAAAATGCCAAAATGTACAATTCATTAAATAAAGTTGACAGAGGTAATTAAGAAGTTTCCCTTGGTAAAGCACTACTAACTCTCATGATGCCGTCATCATAGCCGAAGAAGTACATTCTATTACAGAGGCTGGAGGATTCCTTTCCTAGACTAGAGAATTCGTGGATTGGATTTGTAAAAGAAGTTGGTTTGGTGAAGGTTTTAGCTAGTGGGATTGTTGTTTCCAGGATTTCCGATTCCAGATACTATTAGGCTAAAGTAATTTAACTGAATGCGTTTACGCTAAGCGAATAGGTAAGGTTGTTTCTCTAAGGACTTCCTTTCGATAGTTTAAGAAGAAGAGTAAGAGAGGAAGCGAAGCTATAGCAGTCTTAGTAGCGGTAGTAGGAGAAGCAGAGGCAGAAGGAGGCTTAACAGTAACAGCAGGAGAGTAAGACCTAGCTGATACGTAACCAGGAGCTGGTGGAGACACAGCACTAGAACTGTAGGATGGGAGCCTTTTAGTAGTTAGTGGGTTTAGAATAGACAGATAGGAATAGATAGTTGTACTAAGCACAGGTAGACAGTGGTTTATAGGATGTCTAGTAGGTAGGATAGGTAGTAAGACGAGAGGGCTTTTAGGAGATACTCTTCCATGTACTATGTAGCTTATCGATACAGAAGGGTAAGCCTAATACGCATAAGAAGACGTCTATCTGTAAGAGTCAACTCCTCAGTTTAGGAGGTTATATCGTTATAGTAGTGAAATGATAGTATCTGGATAACACACCTACCTAACACCAACTGACCTAACTGGCTTAACCGACTTCTTTCTTGTTGCTGTTGCTTCATACTCTAACTCTTAATCTGCACCCTAGTTTTTTTGAGGAGCTTTAGTCTTCTTACTTGCTATACCTGCAGCTAAGATCCTACTTTTCTTCTTCTAAGCTAGACCTGTCTTCGCCCTGAGTTATTGTCTTCTTATTCTTGTAGCTATTGCTGTAGCCTTGAGTAGGGGTTATAGTTATTATACTCCTATTCTTGTTGTAGCTGATTGTAGCTAGTTAGTTATGCGCTAGTCAGTATATGGTAATAGATTAAGCTGTTCTTGTTTTAGTGTTTAGTGTATTATAGTTCTTATATGTATTATGTACTGTATTAGTGTAGTTAGTGTATGTACTAATTCTTCTATTGTATTTGTTAGTTTGTACTATAGGGAGGAAAGGCTTAGCCTGACCGGTATTCCCTCTTTGCCTTATGTGTTTATCAATAGAGAGGATAGAAACCTAGGGAAGATGGGAAGTAGTACACCTTACTGAGTAAACCCTTGGAGTTTAGGAGGGCGCATATGAGTACTTGTTTCATAATGATAGTACAGGAGACAGCGATACCAACTCATGAGCTTTCTTTGTTTTAGATTCCCCTGCTGTTTGAGATTCTGTATTCCTGTTCTTTTTCTTTGACTTTGTTTTACTTCTTCTTGTTTTGTACTCTTATTTCATAGGCTTAGAGATTTTTTCTGTCTTTCCTTTGCTTTTATCTTCCCTGGGTATTAGACTTTTTGGTAGTAGTTAGGAGAAGTAGACCTAGCAGTAGGCCAAGAGAAAGAGGTAACAGGAAGAGTCAGGCCTATATGCATAGATAGGGGAAGCAGGGAGGGAGGAGACATAGCAAGCAGAGGAACGTGCATAGCTGTACCTAACTTATAGGGGATCTAAGGGATTCCTATCGTAGCTATTATCTTACTTGTACTAGTATGTTAGTTAGTGTCTATAGGGGGTCTTCTTTCAAGGTGTATTTCCTCTATGTGTTTGGTAGCTTATCGGTAATGAGGAACCTTATGTGTATAAGAGTGAACCTCTTCTTATCTATAGGAAACTCGAAAAAACCTAGTAAAATCGGGGGCCCGCTTAATCGGTAACTAAACTAGCAAGAAATGACATTCTAGGTATAAACTTGAGCACGATTCAATATTCAATTCATTTGTCTTTCTTGAGCATGGTTCTATTGAATCCCCGACGCTCAGCTTTGACTGGGAAGTCCTTGATGAAGTAGTTGCTTTTATTGTATCTTCCTTTGTTTCCAATGCTATAAAGTAGTAGACAAGTTTTGTTTTCTTATTGACTTCTTGTATTCTGTCTTTGTATCTTTCTTTGTTTATTCTTATTACTCGGTTTACTTGACTTAGATTCAGTATCTGTATTCTTCATACCTGTCTTCGTATAAGCCATACTACTACCTATAATACCTATACCTGTCTTCTTAATGCAGCTCTTGTAGCCTTTATAGTTATAGTTGTTATTGTCTGTACTAGTTTGTTTGTCTATTTATACTATAAGGTTAAGGCTCTATTGTATTTGTTAGTTTGTACTATAAAGGGAGGGAAGGTCAAGCCTTAATTGTATAGGAGATAGTCAAGAGGTATTCCAAATTTGGAAATAGAAAAAAGTAGGACAGCTAGACATGTAAAATGAATCAAACCCCTCTCAGCGCTATAAGCGGAACTTGCCAACAACGAAAAATCGCTTATATAAGGATATTTTGAAATAGATGACTCTAGAAAAAGAAGAGGTATAGCGTCCCGTAATTGTTAAAGCGTAAATGGAAAGAACGGAAGTGTAAGGGTTCGAGTCGGTTCACTTAACTGAAAGAATAGAAAGAGGCTTAGGTTGCTAATACATTACCTCATTGTCTTAGGGAGCTTATTAGTAGGGAGGATGGAAACCTTATACGCATAGGAATGAATCTGAGTCAACTTCTTAGTTTTGGAGGGTATATAGTAATTTCTAAAGGAGGAAAGGAGTACACACCTACCAACAGCTACTGAATCTGATTCTTATGCTGCTGACTTACTCGACCTAACAGACTGAACTGGCTTTGACTTACTTCTTTTTGTTGTTGCTTCTTCATACTCTTAATCTGGATCTTATTAGTTTTCTTTTCTTTCTTAAACAGAAATTACTGACGAGTGCCCTATCATATTTATCCTATCTATGAGAAAAAGAGGCGCCCGATTTTATAAAGTAAAGAATGATAAACTTTTATTTATGCGACTCCCTCGTGGAAGTCCTTTGAAGTTTGTTTATTCGGAAATTAAGGCTATAACTTAAACTTATAATAAATAGGAACCCCCTTGTAACATTTCTTACGAGTAGCTCTTTTTTTTACACATCTATGAATAGAATAAGAAATTCTTGAGATTCCTAATAATGTTCAGTAGCTCAGTGATAGAGCGACTTACCGTTATTTTGAGAAAAGGTTCGAAACCTATAAGATACTGGATACCTCTTCTAGCCTTTTGAACCCCCTATTACTTTGTAGCTTTGTTATCAAAGAATAAACCAACAAATCTAATCTAAGTTTTTTTCTTTGTAACTTCAAGTTAGCTTGCGAAAGAAAGAAAGATATTTGATTATGTATGTACTCGAGTTTTTTTATATTGTTACGATTCACAAAGCTTCTCTTTATAACACTGTTGCATTAGGGTTTTTTGTAAAAAAGACTCCTGAGCCCAGCAAATTGCTCATATCCAATTTGGGTATAGCCCCACTCTCGGAAAGAAGGGGCATTCCATGTCCTCAAATCCCTTAGGTTGATACCCATTTTTTGTTATTGACCCTGTTTTATCTTGTATCAGACTCCTACCATGCCTTCGAAGAGGGGTCTCTTTTGTTAAGAGTGAAGAATGTACTTTGTAAGTTTAACGGGCAGTAAAGGAAAATGAGATTTATAAGTTCGCTATACCTTGGAGTGACCTGATATCCTCCCTATTTTTCATTTTGTCCGTGTAAACTATAATTTAGCACTTGAGGGCTTAATCTGCAACCTACCGACCTAAAAAGGGAAAATTCCCTGTAACCTTGGTGCTGCTGCTCCGTTCAATAAAGCTCCATACCTAATACCCGGTACCCGGAAATAGAGAAATTTTTATATAATAACGGGTATTATTTTAATCGAAGAACTTTGCTTCATTGAGCTTTTGTATATTAAATAGTAATATGTCACATAGTATAGAATTCTAAGTATAAGAGTGAATAGTATTAGTGCTACCTAGAAATGTTACCCTATTTTTTTGTTAGTAACTAACTCAGATTTAGTTGAGTGTATTTCCGCTAATAAGGGATATGCCAATCCAGAGTCCTTGAAGTCTTCTAAGTTTAACTAAAGTAAGTTCCCCTTAAGTACTCGTATACTACCAATAATTAGGGGTAACTCTGGATTACAGGTTTATGAATTCTTAAAAGCTAAATATTAGGAAAAGGAATAAGGAAAATACTAGGATTAGAATAGTATTGTATAATACGGATAGAAAGACTTTTTAATAAAAATTCTTATTCCTGCTGATTCTTAAAATTAGCTAGTTAAAAAGGAATTTTCTCCGTATAAGTGGAAGTCTCTTTGGAATCTTAACAAGACTTTACTTTTCAAATTTTAGCAATATAAGCACAAGTTTTTTAGAGAGGCATTTTCTAAGTAAGTCTACTAACTAAAAGAAATAATACCTCTAGAGTATACATACTAACTATAAGACTAAGATAAGTACAATAACTACTCAAAGCTACAGTTAAGAAGAAGAGGAGTACCTCAAGGGGATACTAAGAAGAAGGGCAAGCTCTTAGCCACAGGTACAGCTCCTAAGAAGAAGAGCCTACAAGTATAGCTTATATGAAGAGTACAGGTATAGCAAAGAGTAGTACAAAGAAGACTAAGAAGATACAGACTCTAGCTCAAACAAGTAAAAGAATTAAAACAAATAAAAAGAAGAGTACAAAACAAAAGAAGCCAAACCTATTTTAGTGAACTGACTCGAACCCTGGAGCTCTCGTTCTTTCCAAAGTTGCTTGAACATTTGCTAAAGTGATGTCTCGGCTAATTACGAGTTCCCTTTTTCTAGAGTATTTCATTCACAATCTCATTATCTAAGTGATTCTCTAGTTCTTGTTATAAGGATATTTTTCTATTTCAATGTCTATTTGAGAAGCATCTCATACAATTTGAGGACTTTTCTGTATAGGGGGGGATCCTACCTTTTCAAAACCATAGAAAATCCCATTTATAGGTCTAGTTACCTTCGGGAATTCCTTTCATCAGGGTAAAGTACTGTCTTTTGGGAGGAATTTCTTAGACTTTTATTCATTTTCGGTATAGGGGGATCCTAACCTTTCAGCAGACCGTAGGAAATCCCAATTAGCTATCCTGCTACTTTTAATAATGTTTCTAATTCCGGGGAAAGAACTGCCTGTTCGAGAGGGATCTTGGTTAATATATGTAATATAAGCAAAGTGGATCACAAAGCTGAATTGGGTAAGCAAAAGGTGTCCTATGTTTAGTGGTTGGAATCCTGAAATACACAAGGTTTTAGTTAAGTAGCTAGTTTTTTTATAGGTAGACAAAATTTTTAATTAAACAGAATTAAAGGCTTAATTGAATTGATAATATTAAGAACTTTTTATATAAGTTCTTTCTGAAGTTAGTGTTCCCAATCATAGAGTTTAGTTAGCTATCTATAATTTTAGGATAAAGTATAGAGTACACTTAGATAAGGAGAGCTCTCTATAGTAAAAAAGTCGAAACCCTCTAATATAGACGCAGTACTTGCTAATACTAATTTCTGTTATAAGTATAGCCTGTTTCAAGCACTTGTATGCATATATTCCAAAACCGAGGTGTTATAACTCTACTTAGAGCCCTGAACATTTTAGTGAGGACCAACTTTGAGAAAGTCAATAAATAAGGGAGTGGGATGCTTGCTTGACTCTCTTAATAAAAAGTATAAAGGTCTAATTATAGAACCTTTGTAAAAGTACTTAAAATCTTTCTTTTTCTTAACTTATCAGTTCAGTTAATATCTCAATTCCTAGCTATATGAGTATTTTTCACATTAATTTACTCTAAAGTACGCCGAGTATTAGGCAATTATTCGAAGATTTTAGGAGTCTCCTTTATGCTATACCTAAGGGGATCGAGTAAATTCCTAAATTTGAGGGCTTTCTTGCTTGCCAATTGATCTTAATACTAAGCAGATTCGCAGATAAGAGAATTTAGACTATTCAAGTTTAGAGATTCACGATTAGGACGAAACTAACTTTACAACTAATGGGGGGCCTTATGCAAGCTATTTCATGATATTGAGTTAGTTACAGTATAACAGAGAAGTTTACTCTTTTTAAGTATCTTTTAAAATTCTTAATATAGAGTTTGTACTCCCTAATTTAATAATAAAAAAGTAGCTTGGAAGGACAAGCAGATAAGTGAGTCTAAATTTGAATTTGCTTTGAACCTACGGCCATCGGGTGAATCTGACAACGCTCTACCAACCAATTAGGAATCAGGAATACCTACTAAAACTCAATACAAAAAAGCTCACTTTACTGAACAGGAAAACTCCTAAAAGCAACTAAGCAACAAAGCTAACTATTTCTAAGGAAACTGCTTTTTATTCTTTCTTTATCTTTATTGAGGCATCCTTTAAGTGAGGAAAAGCAAGGCAAACTTGTGTTTGTATTTAATAAACTCTTCTTATTTAAATAATAAGACTTTAGTTACCTGGAAGTTTAGGAGTTAATAGGACTTGACAAGGGACTAAACCTTAAAAAAGGTTTTCAATTTATAGACTATTGTTTCTGTTGGATTCATTTATGGGAGAGTACCTTTTCTTATTCAATACGCAATTCCCCGCCTTTACTGAAGTACATACGGGACACATACATCTGGGTGCTTTTAGAAAGCCTTACCGGCTAATTGTTGGCTTTTTGATAAGATTTACCTTGTGCAACTACTTTTTTCTTGTTGGATAAAACTTAACGCTACGAGGGATCCTTTAGTATATAATTATTTATTGCTTGATAGATATTAGGTTTCATTAAAATTTATAGTAATGAATACTATTAACTTGCAATAAAAACTAAGAGTGCTCCTCTGTGGGTAATCCAGGTTTAAAATGAAGAGAGGAATCGGTCACACAAGGAAGTCATTTTTGCTCTAGTCCAAGAAATAGCGGACCCTTTCATTTTTGTAATTCAAACGGAATCTCCCCTTCTAAGACTTCAGTAAAGACTTTATATCTCGAGAAGTTAAAGATTCAATAGACTACAAGCTTTATCCCGTGTTGGATTTCTTGAGAACTATGTAATTACTAGCTTCAGGAAATGCAAGGGACTCTAGAATTAAAAGTACTAAACGCAAGTTTATTAATTCACTAGGTAGCTATACTAAAATAGAAAGATTCGGGAAAGAGCCCCTTACATTAAGATTACCCTCTCATTTAAGGTGTATAATTTGACAGCTATCTTCAAATAAAGTCAAAATTATCGGGGCCCCCTCTACCTGGTTAATGAAGCTTTAAGTGAAGTTCCTAAATCTTTTAACATAGAAAACTTTCAACATCTCTCGGGGCACTCCATTAAGTCATAAGTCATATAAGTAGGGCGTTTTAAATCCAAGTGTGCTCTTTATACGTAACCTCATAAAGTTATCATTGCTTAATATTCTGTGACAAAGTTGTCCTTTTAGTTAAGGTTTAGTTACTCTACGCGGGGCCCTTTGTAAAGAAAGGTCTTAAGTCTATACTTTGTTACTAAAGTCAATCCAATAGCAACGTAAAAGTCTAATAAGTAACAACTTGGAATAGGATATAAGGAATACCCTAGGAAAAGGATTTCTTGACCTGAAGCATGTAATTTGCTAGAAGAGGAGCCTGCCAACACATTGAATTGACGTTGGTTCTAACCCGGTCATTTTGACCTTATTTTGATTGTATACTAGGGAGTTTTTCGCTGTCTTTTAGCATGTGAGTACCCATCTTTGAGATTCCGAATCAACAAAAACAATAGATCCTGTACTATTTCGATTACTAGGTCAAACCCTTTTTTATATTAAAACAAATTCAATGTAGATTCTTCGAGGGTCTTTTATTGTGTAGTGGATATTCCTAACATTTACAGTCTTTTTTTCTGACCGAGTACTTACTAGGTTTACTTTGCTTGGTCTAGCCCCGTATATCACACAAGGATGTTTAGAGAGCATTCTGCTCTGGATTTTTATATTCTTATCGAAATTAAGGAAGTCCTTGTTATAACGAAAATACTTTCAATTATTATACCACGTATGAAAAATACGAAAAACAGAATTCTAGTGGTATTGAAAAGAGCCTCACTTGTATCCCAAACAATTTTTTGGAGTCGTTTATTACTTACTGTAAAAAGGATTTTGGAATAATAAAAGAATCTCCTAATTGCCAAAAATGAGCATATAACATTAATATACCGTAAATTGTTCCCTTTTGAATTAGTGGAGACTTTTCTAAGAAAGTGAGAGCCCCGCTGCGTATAGAATGGCAAGGAAAATGTCACTGCATTAAATAAAGTCGAGAATAAAGTTTACGTTGAATTTGGGTCTTGATCTTTCGTTGCTCCGAGTGCCTCTTTAGGCAGATCCGAGTAAGAAAGTTTTTATAACTCATACTTCATAGCAGACTTTCTTACCCTTTTAAAAACTTTATGGCTTCTCGCAGTTATTTCGAACTGCAGTAGGACTATACCCCAACCTATTTGTTTTTTGATTATTATATAGCCTTTCGATCACAAAACTTACTAATTAAAACCTTATATTCTTGTTCTAGAGCTAACCAAAAGAAAGTATTATCCAAGAAGGAAGCATATTTTAGCCATAGAATTTTATATCATATTTTATCCTTTTTATAAGGTCCCTAAACAGTCAGTATTTAGAGTACGTAAATGAAGTAACTGGGTTCCCTTGTTCCTCACCTGAGCTATCTTGAGTAAGATTTGCAACTTGTTCAGTAAATTTAGTTTTATAGGTAATCACTTTATATGGTCTGTATTTTATGATCCTTTATTTTCAAATGAATTGTAAATCTAAATTCAATGAGCGTGAAACAGGATTGAAGGAACCTGCTTATAAAAAGTGGAGTAAATAAGATTTTCTAACCTCGTTTATTCAATAAATAGAAAAATAACTTGATATTTCTAAATTTTCCTTTATCTGTCTAGTAAAATAGGTACTACCTAATAACTCCAGGATATTAGGAAAAAGGCAGAACTTTACTATGCGATTATACGTATGCTAGCTCTAACTTACTCGGATCCTTAATGGGCCTTAATGGGAGAGGTTACTTAAAAGGATAGAAGTTCCTAAGTCTTAAATAAGCGTTGTCATATTTTAAGAGGCAGAGTGAAGTTATATGGTACTTTTTTAAACAATTTTATTAGCTAAAGTTTTCGCAGAATAGAAAAAATAGGAGTTAAGTTCATAAAAGGATAAAGCTCTATTGCTTGATGAGATAAGCTTTTCTTAGTTTTATAGATTATAACTACGTACACATGAGCATATAAAAGCCGTTCGCTTAACGTCGATGAGTTTCTCCTGACTCACAGCCTTAATAAGACTGCTAAAAAGGATCCATTAAATTAGTAATATGTATTTGACTTCTAAGCTTTTACTCTTTTTGGTTATTCTGACTGTATACCTGAGTAAGAATCTAATCTTGTATT